>NW_024122001.1:2324310-2522675 GCF_016745375.1 Pimephales promelas
CCCTCATCACCCACCTGTTCCTCGTCTGTTCATCATCATTTTCACCTGTTTGCACTCCATTTAGTTTGATTCCTCTGTCTATTTAGTTCCATCTTATTCAGTCTGTCTTGGTGAGTCGATGTCGAATGTTACCCCGTGTTACCCTGTATCCTTGCCTGTATTCAGCATTAAATTATATCTTCAGTGTGAATCTGGACTCCTCCTATTCATTCCGCCTGCACTCCCGCTCTCCTGCACCTTACCCTGTGACAAGTGACAGCTTTTGTACCTTTTTTTCTGAGAGTGGGGGTTACCCACTGGATGGTTGCTAGGGCATTGCTGAGTATAGCACACCTCTTAAAAAATATCCATATGACAAAAAAAATGTATCTAAAAAATATGAATTATAAAAATAAAGCTTGAAAATAATATTATTCTATTCGGCGCTTTATTGGATAGAACAGCATAGAGGAGACAGGAAGAAATCTGAGGGGAAATAGGATCGGGAAAGGATCTCTAGCCAGAAATTGTACTTGTATTTTACTATATCTACATTGCTAAAATTTGTAAGGTTTTTTTTTTTTTACTAGTTTCAGCAGTTTTTGTATATTGTAAAAGACAAAATGTATGTATTTTCTGACAAATGCAACCTCTGTCATATAGAAAATGACTGACAAATCTTTTTGTATATCTTTAAGCCAACATTTTCTTATGCAAGTCCCTCTGTATTGTGTCTTTTATAAATGTTTCTTGCTTGTTATAAATAAACCTTGTTTATGTGTAAGATCTCAGAGGCTGTGAAAGTTAGACCTTGACCTCTATGTCTTTACACAGGCAAGCTCAGCTAATGCCTTGCATCACAATACATGGCACAAAAAAGAGAGTGTACCCCAAAAAGAATAAGACTTGTCAAACAAAGTGCTGCATTATCAGCCTAAACTTTCAAACACATATGCATAATGCCAGCAATCTGAAAACCCAACAGCGCTGAATTGACGCCTGTCTCTGAAATGCAGAATTCCCTTATCTGGCCCTTTCAGTCGTGCAGAGCAGAAAAGAGGTGGCTGTGTTTTTGTGTGTCCCCAATGTTACTCCATTGAGGTTTTTTTTTTTTTTGTGGATTGCTTGACACCCCCTCTTTCACCCCACGCCAATCCTCCACTTTTCCACCCTCCATTGTCCTCTCCATCTTTTATTCCCTAACCAGATTCGTCATGTATGTTTTTATAGGAGTGGGGGAGGATGTTTGGCATTTGAACAACGTTTGTTGTGTTCCGATGGCCCAGCGGTGCCACACCATCCATATGAAGCTGGCCACCAAAAGAACAAACATCCAGCCATATGGAGACACCACACAATCAAATTACTCTTCTTGTTCTTGCTTCATTTACTCCAAACATGTTTTCAGTTAGCTTGAAGGAAAAATGGTGACCTGTAAAGTCTGCCTAAAAGTCTGCCTTAAAGGGTAAATGTCATTGCTCTAATTTACTAATAAAATTATGAGGTGGGCCTTGGCTCATCTATCACCCCCTGCTCTGGGGGTGTCTAAGACTGGAAGGACCATTCTTGCAAGCCTTAAGCTTTGGTTCCTGGTTTAATGTAATCTAATGCAAAAAAAAAGGATGTCTGAGAAGTTCTTGGACCTCCAACCATGCAAAATCACTTATGCTTGTTCTTAAACAGTTGTCATTCAACCACAGTATTTTTTGTGTTATAGGCATTGATATAGTAAATCCTGTATCTAAATTTGTATATTTTCTGAAACACTCAAAACCAAAATGCTAGCACTTAGCTAAGTTTGTTTTGAGTGGGGTTTAGCATGTTGTTGTTCAGACCCTTGTGAAGAAAAGTGCACTTTATTTTTTTGTCATGCTTTAAAGAAGAACACTTGTGTTAATGTGACTTCACTTTATGTATGTATTTATTTGTTTGTTTAAATGAAGAGATCAGATGCAAAAGCCTCTAAGTGCCATTTGAAATTTTCTTCTAAAATTTTTATTTTTATCAAGCTTGTATATTTAAGTTCAGTAATTTCACTTAAATGGCAATGAAGATTACCTATTAAATGTCATTTAAGTGAAATTACTGAACTTAAATATACAAGCTTGATAAAAATGGTCATTTTAGAAGAAAATTTCAAATGGCATTTAGAGGCTTTTGCATCTGAACTCTTCAAATGTTGATTGGATGGGTTTATTTATTTGAAAAAAAAAATTAAGATGGTAAAGATTTAAGATTTAAAAGCCAAAGAACTCTCAGAAAGAAAGATTTCGTTCTTTGGGTGGTCAATTACTTGAAACCCAGGAGATTATTTCATCGTCTTTATTTTGCTATAATTTTGCTTAAGCACTGTATGTCAACATTTATATTTAAGTTAGGGTGTGCAGTTTCGTAGAGACTAGCAAGCTAGATTTGAAAGCATAAGATCCCTCCAAGCAGAATGTCATGATTGCCATCTCATATTTACAGTAGTTATGACATTTAAACACTGCATAAACTCCTTATATTTTGTTATACTGTTCGAAACTCTCTCTCTCTCTTCCACTTTCTCTCTCTCCCTCTCTTTTCTTTTCTTAGAAAAAATTAAAAATTAATATTTACACCATTTATATCATTGATTGCTATCAGGATGTGAACAGAGTTTCAACCAGTATGAAAAAGTATTTAATAAAAAGAAAATAGAAGAACATTTTTATTGGTGTTTTAGTTTGTCCCATCAAGTTGAATGAAAATCTATCTATGGTCTGAATTTTTTGTTATAATTTTAGTACAAATGCATACCTTTAACGTGCCAATTTCCTGAGACAATCCATTATAGTTGCCAAAATCCACCGTTGCCAACAGTAAGTAAATAACATCTCAATCAAGTCAAGTCACCTTTATTTATAGCGCTTCTTACAATATATATTGTTTCAAAGCAGCTTTACAGTGATAACAGGAAAATAAAGTCTGTTTCTAGAAGAAAATAGCGTTAATCTCTGCTAACACTTCAGGGATGATGCGTTGTGGTCGTGTCTAGGCGCAGGTCCTCCATCTGGTCTTGATACGGCCCGGATCCGGCTGATTACAGTAAACTTAGACACTGGTAAACATGATAAACAGAAAGACTAACTCTAGCGTAAATATCATTCTTCTTAGGATGTAACGAGTACATCAGGTGTCATATGAGGTGCTCACAGCTCTGGGTGATCTAGTTTATGCAGCCTAATATCAGTGCACATCCTTTTGTTTCACAAGATAAAACAAAAATGGTCTATCCTTTTGTCATAATTTTACATAAATTCATGCCTTAATTATTTGTAAACAAATGTAATACTGTAAATATGCAAAAATACAATATAGGTACACAAAAAAACAAAAACAAAACTTCCAATTAGTGCTTAAAATTGTTGTGAAAAAATTGAACTCTACTACAGTGCATTACCTTTGTAGTCCCTTCATTCTCAGCCTGCATTGGTTCAAATAAGGTACTGTGCAGAACTTGGTCACCTGACAACTCAACGTGTCTCTATTTAACAAACCTGTGAGAGCTTGTGCAGTTCTCAAACACCAAAGGGTTGAGAGGAGAAGACTGGATATGCCCTGATGCCAAACACAGGGGAAAAGTGTCAGCAAAACAGATTGGTGCTATGAGGAGAAGTGTATCTCATTCTGAGAGCTCAGATGAGACATCCATAAGGAATCTTGCTCAGATGTAGCTCTTTGATAGCTCTTATTACTTTCTGGATGTCTTATTCTTGTTTCATTGAACTACTTTGTATGAGTCGTTTCTCCTCAAATGCTATGGGAGAACCAACAATAGAGATGGGTTAGACAATGGGACAAATTGTTTCAGCAAAATTACGGTGAATCTTAATCTGAGCACAGTTTGAGACACTGCTGAGATACTGCTGAGATCTCTTCTAAATCCCTTGATGAATACAAAAGACTTCAGCAAAACTGACCATTTGCTCATTTGCATTACTATTTATGAGAAACTGCTGTGATAAAAAGATTTGCTTTGTTCTTATTTGTTGGGATGTCATATTACAGAGAGAAATTTTGTAACAGTTTCTATGAATACCATGCTTATAATGCATTATAGCAGAATTGACTACAAGTATTACTATTTTATAAATGTATTTATAAAGATCCATTTAATCCAGTATAAACTGCATTACAAGATAAGTTATAGTTACATTTATATTATTTTAGAATTCCTTATAAGCCATTCATTTGCTTTTTCAACGTGCATGCTGATATTCCATTATACACTGATATTTAAGTTCACTTCAGAATGAAAATTCTGTCATCATTTACTCACCCTCAAGTTGTTTCAAACCTGTATGAATATCTTTCTTCTGCTGAACACAAAATAAAATATTTTGAATAATGTCAGTAACCAAAAAGTTAACTGGACCCATTGACTTCCATAGTAGGAAAAAAAAATGGAATTACTGACATTATTCAAAATATCTTCTTTTGTGTTCAGCAGAAGAACAGACATACGCCTTTGAGGTAATCTAAAACATAAAAAAAAACATTAAAAAAAAAACTAAATTAATATGGGCAGTCATATTTATAAAGAAAATTTGAAGATCTAAACATATTTAGATATTAATAATCTTAAAGGGTACCCTAAAAAGACGGATGTTGACGTAGCCTATGGTCAAAAGACGTCCCAAGACGTCAGTTATATGACGTCTTGTGATGAGACTGCGCTGGTAAAAACGATATAAATACTGTTTGTTTTCCCACACAAACCACTCATTTCTTGTCTTAGGCCATCAATGTGTACTTACGTTTACAAGTCATTGAATCGTGTTTAATTTGGACTTTTCTGTGCATGCTTTTTCAGGTGGACGGACAAGAACGGTTTGACCTAAAAATATCAAAATTTAAAATACTGTGGAAAAAACATAAACAAAATTAAACATTAAAAAACAAAAATTAATTTCAAAGTGAACTATCCCTTTAAGCATTTTTTAGTCAGTCGTATGTGTCAGGACTCACAGATGGAACAGACTGGACGGCAAGTTTATAAGTTTTATTGTGCAGATGGATATTCAGTCGGAGATATCAGGTGATGATCAAATGACTTAGAAACATTAACAAGCTTAGCTGATGAGTAATGTCCTTTTCTCTCTTGTAGATATGCTTCAAATATGATTTTTTGAATTTATATTGGATTTTCCCTTCAAACCCTGATTTTACATTCTAATTTTCTTTACTTGTGCTATTTCATCATCTGGACTGAAGTGCCTCTTTCAATAATCAAAACCCTAACCCTAACCCCAATATTTAAAATCTCTAGAATTACATTGTCACTAACCGACCAGAAAAGTCATTTCCATTGAATAAGGGTATATGGCTGTTGCTAGGGGTTTGATTTGTTCTACCCATCTCTAAGCCATTATAATTCCATTGTTTTGATAGATAACAGATCCATTAGCTTCTGTAACCCGTTCTTCATATTGTACAGTGACCATTTTCAGGATATTTTGAACCATTTGTATACATTTTAAAATAGCTATATTGAGATAAGCATATTGCTGTAACTCACAAAATTAGACCACTAAAAGTTGACACTTTGAATATTTAGTGTCAATGATTAGGGTTGGAACTAATGTCTGCTGTACACCAACACTCCAGGACTGGATCTGATGAGCCGTGGCCTATACTGGACCCACATACACTATATTGCCAACAGTATTGGGACACCCATCCAAGTCATCAAATGGGGGTGTTTCAATCACTTCTATGGCCACAGTTGTATAAAATCAAGCATCTAGGCATGCAGGTGCTTCTACAAACATGTGTGAAAACATAGGTCACTTTAAGGAGCTCAGTGAATTCAAGCGAGGTACCATGTGTAACGGTTACCAGCTGGAGTGCCCTCTTGAGCCACCAGAGGGCACTCCAGATAAGACTATGTTTCACACAAACTACATTTCCCAGAACTCACTGCCCGGACTCATCATCACTGATCACATTCACCTGTACCTCATTCACTGATTGCATTCACCTGTGTCTCATCCTGTTAGTGTGTCTATATATACCTTGTGTTCACGTTCAGTGTTTGCGAAGTCTTGTTTAAGTGTTACACTGCATTTCTGAGCGTTTTTCCGTGTTTGGTTTCTGGTTTTTGACTTTGGATTGTTTTTTTGGATTTTGATTATTGCTGCCTGCCCTGACCTCTGCCTGTTTCCCGGATTCCCTCTGTGTTTCCTCCATTGTCCTGTCTGCTAATTCTTGACCCTGCCTGTACGACTAATCTTAAATAAAGCTGCATTTGGATCTTCGTCTACAAGCCTCAGAGCAGTTCGTAACACCATGATAGTCTATTAGTGAAATTTCCTCACTACTAAATATTCCATGGTAGGGTATTTTACAGATGCACAATTTATATTTATTCCATAATTCATTATATTAACAATTATACTCGTATATATTTCCACATTAAGGATCCATATAGAGATTACTTATGTGTAAACTACCTTGGGCCCATGTAGGGAGCCTATATGGGACTGATTGTGTTTGCCCATGTCTGACCCATATGGTTTATCAAAGTGGGCCCCCATAGGTATTTCCCTATTCATAAAGCATATAGAGATTACCTATATGGGAACTACCTTGGGTGGTCTACCATATAGGTAGGTGATATGGTAGACCATATAGGTAGGTGACCTATATATAGGCCACCTACCTATATGGGTAGGTCGATATCGTACTACCATAGGCAGGTGACCTATATGGGACTGATAGTGTTTGCCCATGTCTGACCCATATGCTTTATCAAAGTGGGCCCCATATGTTTTTCCTATTCATTTCCCATTAGAGATTACCTATGTGGGCCCATGGGACGTGGATGGAATCCTGACAGTATGATTCCATGAATGTATTTATAAAGATGCGACCTGTAATGTTATTACAATATTATTTTACAGTGACCTTTTTGTCATTTAAATTTCTGTCAAATAAGTGAATATATTGTTATTAATAGCTGTGTTGTGTTCTTATAAATAATTTTTATGAGTGATAATACAGTTACTAACTTTGCATCACTGATGGCTTTAAGTAAAGTGAAAACATAGGATGCAATTTTCCTAAAGCAAATGTTAATAAATCATGAAGATATGCTCTTCATGAAGATATGTATAAACTTCATGAAGATATTATCATATGTATAATCCTATGGATATGTATAAACATTTTAAGTTGTTTGCTTGTAAATGTAACTAATGAACAATAATTCCTGTAATTCCTGTTAATAGTTTCTTAATGGAGGTCTCAGATTTTCATTTATAAGTATCAACTTGATTTTTCTTGATAAAATAAAAATAAAAAATGTGATTAATTTTATGTGAAATTGGTGTTCTTATTAAGATCTCTTTTTTGTGGCTTTTGCATCTCGAGCACAAATCTGAGCACGGTTTGAGACATTGTCGAGATCTCTTTTGGCAAATGGAAATGTGTGACATTTCAGTATTGGGCACTTTTTTCCTTCGAAAAATCTCAGTCATCTCAGTCACATCTCAGTGAGAAATAATGTTGCTCAGGAGAATGAATGGATGTCTCAGATATGTTCATGTTTTAACTTTTGAATGTTTCTCCCAAAACTCCTGCATATAAAACAAAAATAGACACACTGCTGTTATGTCGCCTCAGTTATGGATTCTGATTGACTCTTGAGATGTTTTCTGAAATTTTTCACAGGAGACAAATTGGAGAATCAAGATAAATTAACACAAGAAATTTTAGACAGTAAAGAGATTTTTTTTTTTTTTTAGTGTAGTAATTAGGGAGCTTTCACAATGCAACATGTGATGCAGTAAAACATCAGCGTACAGATCTGTTACGTGCGTTGCCATAACAAGCTCTTGAAAATGGGCCCCCATTTGATTGTATCTCACGCTGGCGGTCGGGGAGTATGTGCAGTCATTTTTAATGAGCGGGGGGCCTCTTCGCAGTGAGTGCTGAATTGTACCTGACTAATTTGTGTGTGGAGGGACGTGCTCAGCACTGGGCTGCATGCGCAAGGGATCTTTGTATCTGAGGCGGAGGCCGAGGTCGACCTCGCGGGGCTCTGCTAGGGGCTGGAACAAAAGCCACGGCAGGATAATCCACCCTGGGACAAAGTGTTTGATTAACATGAGAAAGCGGCTCGGCTTGGCACTGCTGCCTTGGGCGGAGAGGGAGAGGAGTGGTGGTCTACCAGCATTTGAGGGGAGAGATTTTGGAGGCACAGATTAATGCACTGATGCGCAAACAAAAAGGCCTCGAAGGTGGTTCTGTTGATCTAAGATGGTTTCAGATGGTTGTTGGGAGAAATCTCCCTTCTTGAATTCCAAACAGAAAGTAAATGGATGCTGTTTGGTATCGATGAGTGAAAGACTCGGATCTATCACGAATCCCAAGTCCTGCTGTGATGACTAAACTGATCCATTGAGTGGCCGCTGTCCTAAGCCCCCAGCATGTAGATTTCCACCCTTTCACAAACTTTCTTGGTCCTGCAATTTAAGAGGATGAGCCGAGCTCTGCTATGTAAACCCCCTCCACCTCCCGGGTCCCTGGTTTAGAGAGTCACAAGTAGCATTTGTTTTGTCTGGGAATAAATATCCTCTCAGTAAATCTCTCAGTCTTGTCTGAGAGCATTTGATGTGTTGAAGCACCCTATCAGATGCAGATGCTGCTCCCGAGCAGATGCTCCGATTTAAGTTTTTTATCATCCGCTCTATTCTCCCAGTCTCTCTGTGGCTACATCCTCATTTGCACACAGGCCAGTAAAGTAGCTTTTGAGTGAAGTAAGTTTACACAAATATTTCCCAATGCATGATTTGTATGTTACTATGACGGTAACAAACACCAGTACTCAAGAGGGCGATAGAGTCCAGAGCCTGTAGCAATATAATTGAGATTCGTTATTCAGGTACCTGAACAATAGAAGCTTATTTCCGCCATGGAATAAAAGATTAAAAGAATAAAAAAAATATCTCACAAATCTTGCCTTTCCTCAAGAGTTTATATTTCACATTTATCGCCCTATCATACACCCCATGCAATGCTTACACCTCATTTTGTTGCCAGTTTCAGCCTGTGACGCAGTTACCATTTTCATGTCCTGCACCACGTTGTTTACACTAAGTAAGATTTTCTACCTTAAAATAATGTTTCCAAAATCGTTTCAGTGGTTCATCAAGTCATAACAGGGTGAAAGGCACTTATGCCTCCGCTTTTCGGTATCTGCTATAACCACGCTATGTAAGATTGCCAGATCGGGTCGTGTTTCTGTAGTTCTAATGAGACATAAGAAAACTACAAATTTGACTTGCTTTTCGTCAAGCGTTAAAATAATCATTATTTTGTTTTTTCATCGTTTCTGATGTCGCAATGCATCATACTTTCATGAAATCATGCAACATACTCTTCCTTGTCTGTGGACATCGTTCATTCCAAAGAGGTGCTGGATAAAGAATGAGAGTGTGTGCGACAAGTAGGCTGTGGTAAATTATTTACAGCAGCGACCGCAGAGGAAAAGTTACTTGGTGTGGCTAATCAAAGCAAATCCATGTGGCCCGTTTGTGCGCCCATGGGTTACTGGTCTGAAAACAAAGTGTGTTCAGGTGCATTGTTGGTGGGTTGCTATTTTGTGGCAACTGATATAAACCACCGACCAACAAAAACCTGGTCTAAATTTTTTTTTAATTATTATTATTTAAAGAGTGCATTAGTAATGTGCGGGTCCACAGCGTGCCTACACTTTGTCTCGTAGATGGTCTGCTTGCACGCTTGAACCTCGTGCACGAGCAGATCCGTTTCCTCACTAGAGAAGCGTTCAGTTTTTCCTCTTGCAAATTCCGCCATGTAAATAGTGAATCCACCATGCCACAAGCGCAACTGGCATTTAAAGGGAATGGGAGATGAGACTCTGATTGTTTTTTTTTTTTTTTTGCATGTTGTACCCAAAACACACACATTACTCATTAAGAGCACAGGGACAACCCTTGCACCGGGCGCGGCGACCATTTTTCCCGTCGTTAAACTAGCAAAAGTGGATTCAGTCACGCCCTAAGTGCACTTGCACCGTGCACCATGATATAGGATCCTTAAAATAGGGCCCTTAGTATTTTTAAATCTCACAATTCTGTGTTTTTCTCCTGAATTTTTAGACACATGATCTGACATGCAGAATTAAGTGGGTATTTTAACATTATCGTTAAAATACATTACCCAGTTTATTATTTATTGACAACTATGCTTATATGACTAGTATGCATTTCATTGGTTTATCTCCCCCAAAAGCACAAACTAAGCGCAATTAAGCTTCCCAGGCAAGCACCATCAACACCGTGTGTAGTCTCAGCCTCAGAAGTCAGGCCAATGAATGCTTGCGTTTGCTGGCTAAACGTCATCATCTGATTGGTTGAATTCTACAGGATGTCCTAGAGACGTGTGTGACGTGTTCTTTAACAGTCCGCCTGGACACAAAGATGCCATGACGCCAAAGCAACTGTAACAATAGCCGCGTTTCCACTGCCGGGCTAGGGCTGGGCCAGAGCTAACAGGGAGCCAAGTTAGTGGGCCAGTAGCCCCACAGCGTTGCCCTAAATCCCCCCCCCAACACGCCTTTCTGGATCAAACGTCATACAACCCAACCCATTTCAGCGGGTATTATAAAATAATTTATTTTTTAAGTTAGAAAGATAGCATGTATATTAACTCAATGGCCGTGGCTGCAATTGTCTCGGGAGTCGCCACTAACAAAGGGACCCAGCACACCGTCCATCAAGTCGAACCATGGAAAAATCCTTCTCTGAACTCTGCTTTGTCCATTGTGCGTTTTAATCGCCTTGTACAATACTGCGCCCACACCTTTTTTATTTTTTCCTGAACTTGAAGCGGTGCTCGCTGAATGCTCAGCTTAGAAAGTTCAGCATCGATGTTTCTTTACACGCCGACATCCTCGTTTCTTCACACGCCGTCAAATTGACATCATACCCTTTCTTCTGCCAAAATGCTCAGAAGAGCTTTATCTTCGTACAGGCGATTCTCCATTTCAAGCAGTGATTTTTTTGCGCGATATAAAAAAGTGAAATGTGCCTCTAGCCCGAGCTGGCCCGCTTTGGCCCAAGGTATTTGACGGGCCAGAAATCCTGGCCGTTGGCCCTGAGTAAGCCCCGATCAAGCCCCGGAAGTGACTGGCCCTGGCACACACTAGCACGGCTTGGCCCTGGCCTGGCATTGGAAATGCGGCTATTGGGTGCTTTTCAGGATCAACTAAACACTGGATTTTCAAAACCATAAGAAGTATATAAAGTATATGGTATAGATTAATTAAAATACATCCAAGAGTTGTACACACTGGTCTGTTATTGAAGGGAAATTGAAGTTATATTTTCACACCCCCTAAACATGACGCAAAACGAAACAAACTGTGATTGGTTGCGTTCCATGGCAGTCAAACATCCTCTTGGGCGGTCCTTGGCCAATAAAAGCTGCAATTAGAGTCCAGACTCTCTGCTGTCAGTCTGAATGTCTGGCTATGTGAGACTAGACAGCTTTGGTTACAGAAGTGCCAGCCAAAATTCGTTCCATTTAAACCTTCACAACATAAACAGGTCATGAAGACATCAAAGCGATAGGAGCATTGGGATGCAACACTCTACAATGGGCACTTCAATATAATACTGCATCATCAAGCACATCATCATTCAGAAAGACAAATGTACCATTTCACAACCATTTCTTGTGTTTTTCTTTGTAAAAACACAAAAGCCTGGTAAATATAAATATATATATATATATACATATAAGTGTGTGTGTGTGTGTGTGTGTGTGTGTGTGTGTGTATGTCTGCACAATTTGATAATGCTTGATTCTTTGTCACAAATTAACTACTGCGCAATATGCTTACAAATCTTTAACAAATTTTTAATTTGTTGCCAATTTCTTATTGTTGTAAATTTTTCTAGGCTGGACATCAATTTTGGCCACTACTGTATGTACTTTATTAGTGATGGAAATGTAATTTTCAATGTTTAGTAAGCAAATGCTCATTTTATACTATCATATAGTGTCTGAATATCAAAGGCCCTGTTATCACGCATTATTTGGGTTTGTGTTCTGTCTATTGTTAGCATCTACTTAAATGATGCTATACATAGAATAGCTGTTATTGCAGCTTGGGGCCTTGCAAAGAGAACCATTACTCCTTTTCTATGAGGCAATGTTAGCCAAATTGGCTCACAAAGTTTGAAAATCCAGGCAATTTGGCCCATGTACTGTGATTTCAGATCATTTTAATCTAGCAGGGACAGTGCACAAATCAGGTCCGTAATGCATCCGTAACATGCAAATAATGGCCAAACTGCCTTGAATGAGGGGTCAGAAGTTCAACATGCTGTCACCCTGAGCAACAATATTTACAGATGCTTATTTGTTAGGGGGTTGCCACTTTGTTTTGGTGTGTGTGGGTGTATCTGCATTATTAGCCTGTGATATTTTACAACTCCATTGTGTTTGGCCTTGTGTCTGCAAGCACTGTCTCTTCCTCTTTGGGGTATAAAGCAGGTCAAAGCTTAAGCAAGACATCTTTTAAGTGGTGCATTGTTCTGCTTTTGTATAGGAAATGTGGCTGTGGAGATCACTATAGTAACCTTTACTTGAAGTACAGTTACAGACAACCAAATTCAGAGTGACAAAGTATTTGGGTAAAGAAACAAAAGTTTTTTTGGAACTTTATGTGACGGAGTAGTAAGCTATAGATTTCAGACACAAAGTTAGACTACGCCACCCATGGGAATTTCACCCTGGGAAATATGAATGATCCCTAAAAATTTAGGTCACACAGGTTCGACTCTCATAAAAAGGTAGGCAGAAACGTTGGTATCATGAAGTAAATACATTTTATTATTAGAAAATCCTATTTAAAAGAGAGCATGAAATTCACAATAACCTCAGTTGCACCAGGATGGCTTCAGATGGATAGTTATTGCATGGCTGACATGAGTGTTTAAAAAAAAAAAACAAAGGCAACAAATGACATAACACAATGTACAAAAACTAATGACCACACGACTGAAAAACAAAACTGCAACCTTACAGGGCCGAGGTTCACCACGGCGAAGTGATCATAAAGCTAGTCAGTCAAAAGCACACTTGCACACTCACTCACACCACCGTGCTCTCAGCTCACACAACCAAACACTTCAAAAGTGCTGCACGGCAACCGTGGAAGGAGCACCACCACCACCACAAGAGACCCTTCACCAGTGGGACCTCGGCGACTGAAAGAAAATACAAAAAAAGAAACAAATCTCAAAACAGTGCAATAAATCACAATTTGATTAGGGTATAATCACAAGCACAGGCAGGAATAAAGTCCTGTCAAATCAAATCCAGAACAATAAACAGTTTTTGGCACAATAAACAAAAACAAATTAACTCAATACCAATAATAAGGTAAACAAACTTAAAAGGAGCAACCGCAGAGTGATATTCTCCTTACGAATTATTGAATGGCAACCCAAAAATACACTAAACAATGATGTAAAGAAACCAGACAGCGACAATCCACCAGATCAGCTGGAAAATACAGCGTTCTCGTAGCGGAGGGAAGGCAAACAGGACTGCAACTACAGCCGAAACAGATCGCTCACGAATGAGAGAGAGAGAATCCGAAGAAATGGAAGTGAGCCCTAATATCCCTTCACCAGCACGGGTATGCGGTATTCGGGTAATTGCCGTTCAGCGGAGATACAGCAGAGATAGAGGGAATACGGAGGGATTAGCAGTCTTAGCATATAGACTTTAAACAAGCCAAGAGTACCAGGAGGAGAAAAGACAGGCTAGGAAGCAACAATGAATCATTACTCCCACGTAGGGTTGGGTATCGAGAATCGAGTATCGATTGGAACCAGGACTAACTTTTCATTTTTCCCGGAATCGTTCAAAAGTTCGAATTTCAATTCCTAGTTTCGATATTCACAGTCCGCCGAGCGGAAGAAGAAACCGCTGAACAACACCAACGAAGAAGCGTCTACCGGAAGTGTTGGCATAACCGTGCGAGTCGAACATGAGTAGCTTACGTCTGCGGTCCAAAGTGTGGCTTCACTTTTCTAAAAATAACGAAATCTCGGCAAAATGCAAAATTTGTGACAAAAGGAGTATTTTTACAGAAGGAATATTTCCTTCAGAAAGGATTATTTCCGTCAGAAAGGCCGTTGGTTAGCAAGGTTAGCTAAACTTTTTTGACCCTGCCTCTTAAAAGAATCGGAATCGAGAATCGTTGGGAACCGGAATCGAAACAAGGAATCGGAATCGGAATCAGAATCGTTCAAATTCAAACGATACCCCACGCATACAGAAAAAAACGGACCTTGCTACATGCTAATGGGCTCTATGCACGGCGTTATTTCCGGTGAAGGATTAAGGATGCTCGATAACTTCCGCCGATCATAGAGTCCAATGCAATACCGAGAATTTATATTGAATTTTATACTCCATGGTTATACTAATGAAACGTTAGTCACAAAAACAGATAAAACAGACACCCCTCGTTGTGTTAATGCTTCTTTTTAAAATTATATTAAATAAACATAACTATATATAAAATTACATCTAAACGTATGTACGTTTCGTTTCAAAGATGGGAGGACAGTAAATATTGAAGACTCTGCCATAATCCCGTTTTCTCCGGTTTTCCTCCGCTTTAATCTACACAACCGGAAATGGACGAGCATCCTTACGTCAAATGCGTAACTTATGCGTGCATATAGCCCATGGCGCATACCTGTGTCCACTGTCAACAACAGCTACGGGGAGGAGTCGGACATGACGCATCCCAGGCCACAGCCAACCAGATCTTAAATAGGGGGAACTCTTTACTGATAGGTGCTCATAAACGTCAATCACCACTCATTTCATTCGGTTACAATCACATCTCGCAAACATTTTTGGCTGATCCAGTGTTGTTTTTGGCAGCCCTTTTAGTTTTAGTCTTAGTCTTTTGGACGAAAATGCTTTTTTTGTCACATTTTAGTCATTTATAAACTTAATAGTTTTGGTCAAGTTTTAGTTGACGAAAACACAAAAGGATTTAGTCAAGTTTTAGTCGACGAAAACACAAAAAGGTTTTAGTCAGTTTAGTCAATTTTAGTAAAAGAAAAAAAAAATAGTAGTCTTTAACAAATTAATTTAGGTTAAAAAGTACTGGAAATGGGCTTAGGTTCGACAGGTTTAGCAAGTGTTGCAATTCATAAAACAAGCTAACCTTAAAACCTTTGCATAATAAACTAGACTTTCTCATTGATGGAGATGCAGTGCTGCCATTGCCAAGCCGTACTTCATTGTCACATTGGGCAGAAACCTCTTATCCCCATATTTCAAGTTATAGTTCCCTTTCGTAGTCACTTCGAGTTACGTCAGAAGTGACGGAGATTGGAGATTGGGGGTTTCGCATAGAAAGCCAATCCTCTTCGAGTATTTAAACACGAGCCAATGGCATGCAATGCCTTGGGGCTGCGGAAATTTGCATAGCGTACTCCGCCCTACTCCGTGAGTATAAAAGGAGGAAGTGAACGCAACCGCAGTATGTTTTCGCTTCGGAGCCAAGAGAACCTCTTCACTCCTAAAAGCTGATTCAAGACTCTTCGAGAACGAGCGTCCTCTTCAGTGTTGGTGTGACGGCGGTACCCAGCGAGATTTTGCATTGCCTGCGATCTGAGCAGTGGTCTGCCAGACTTTGCACTTCTCCCTGGTAGCTTCAGCGCTGAAAGAGTGAATTTCTCCTTTCTCATAAAAGTGAAAGTGAAAGAGCTGCACGCGGCACGTCTTTTTAAAGATGGTTCGCCCGTGCCCTTCTGGATGTGGTAGATTTCTGTCATCATCTGATGGTCACGAACGCTGCTTTGTATGCCTGGGCATTCAGCATGCAGCAGCAGCGTTCGTGGATGACTCATGTTCCTTCTGTGGGAGCATGACCATCTCCACACTGAGGTCGAGGCTCAATGATCTCACTAGAGTGAGAGCCCCGGTCCCCCCTACTCGATCGGCTTCCTTCACGGAAGGGGGCCCGTCGACCCGGGGACCCGGCGATCTAACGGTGACGGTGTGGGATAAAGCCCCGACGATTCCTCGGGCCACACCTCCCGCCTCAGTGCGTGAGCCAGCGAGCGCTAGCGCGACTCGGTCGGTTGTCTCTTCGGCGGCACCGGCTGCTTCGAGCAGCGCTCCAGATGATGATGTGATGTCTATCACAGCATCACTAGGCGGGCTTGAGTCCTCGGGAGAGGAAGATGCGGCTGCGTTGCCCCCTTCGGGAGTGCCAGCGTTGCCCGTGTCAGATCCCGAGCTGACGGCCATGCTGTCTCGAGCCGCTGGGAGTATCGGGCTAGAATGGAAACCTCCATCCTGCCCCGATCTCTCGCGGATGGATAATTGGTATCTGGACAAAGCTGCCGCCGCAAGGCCACGGCCAACTCCAATACCTTTTTTCCCCGAGCTGCATGTGGAGTTATCGCGCTCTTGGGGGGCTCCTTTGTCCACTCGAGAGCGCGATCTCTCCCCCGCCTTTCCCCCCCTCGACGGTGGGGCCGCCCGTGGGTACACTGGGATGCCCCCGGTGGAGCGCTCTGTTGCGATGCAGCTGTGTCCACAGAGCGCCTCCACCCGTGGTCCTCCTAAGCACCCATCCAAAGCCTGTGGGTTCTCGTCTGCTATGGCGGCGCGAGCCTATAGAGCGGCGGGACAGGCGGCTTCCGCTTTGCATGCCATGAGCACTTTGCAGGTCTTCCAAGCGAAGATGCTCAGAGACATGCACGAGGGCGGGACTGACTCGACGGCATTTAAAGATTTGCGGTCCGCCACTGACCTTGCTCTCCGGGCAACGAAAGTGGCCGCTCGCGCCGTCGGTCAGGTGATGGCCACTTCGGTGGTTCAGGAGCGACATCTCTGGCTCAACCTGGCAGACACGCGGAGCGCTGAGCGGACTCGTCTGCTCGACGCTCCGCTCTCCCAGGTTGGCCTTTTCGGCGGTGCGGTCGAGGACTTCGCCCAGCAGTTCTCCACCGCCCAGAAGCAGACGGAGGCCATCAAACACATCCTGCCCCGGTGACCAGCTGCTGCCTCCACCCAGTCATCGGCGCAGGTGCCTCCCTCTGCTCGCCGCCGAGGACGCCCCCCTGCGGCTCCCCTCCCTCCCGCCCGGCCCCAGCAGCAGCCTTCACCCGGGCCCCGGCGTCGAGGAGGCCGCAGGCCGGCGTCACAGCCCCCTCAGGCCGCTCGCCCCGCTAAACGCCAGGCTAAGCGAAGATCCTGACACGGGCCGCTCAGTGACGATCTCGAGTCTTTCCCAGGAGGCGGTAGCAGGCCCCCTCCTTCCCCCGGTGGAGGGCCGGGGGAGAATCTTTTGTTCTCAGCTCCCCGCTGCTCACCCACGGGTGGGCAGCACCCTGAACTGGTTAAAGAAAGACTTGACATCCTCACTGAGCTCACAGACTGGAGTGGGTGCGCTCGATGCCCCCGTGCGTCAGCCCACACACTCCTCTCTGTCACTGAGGGCGCGGAAGGGTGCGTGTGTCGTCCCAGGGCTACACCAATCCCTTCCCCCTCTGTCGCCAGACCCCCGGCAGAACAGACCCCCGTGGAACGCTCCGCTTTCCCTGGTCCCTTCTGTCGGGGAGCGGGCTTCGACGCATCCGAGCGGGGTAACTCCTGCACGCGTGCCAGTCGACCCGCACCGCTGCCCCTCCGGGGGGACGTCTGTGGTTCGCATGACCCCGTTGGCTCATTTCCTGGAAGCCTGGCTAGCGCTTCCCGGGATATCCCGCTGGGTCATCAGAACGATCAGATTCGGCTACGCGATTCAGTTCGCACGGTCTCCTCCCCGCTTCAGGGGAGTTCGCTCCACGATAGTTGGTGGCAATGCCCCAGTCCTGAGAGCGGAGATTGCGACCCTGCTGGCGAAGGGTGCAATCGAGACGGTCCCTCCAGCCGAGGTGAAGTCCGGGTTTTACAGCCCCTACTTCATTGTCCCCAAGAAGACCGGTGGGTTACGACCGATCCTGGACCTGCGCATTTTGAACCGTTCTCTCCATCGACTACCGTTCAAAATGCTCACGGCCAAACGCATTTTCGAATGTGTTCGGTATCAGGATTGGTTTGCAGCGATCGACCTGAAGGACGCGTACTTCCATGTGTCCATCTTACCTCGACACAGACCGTTTCTTCGGTTTGCCTTCGAGGGCCAGGCATATCAGTACGCCGGTTTCCCATTCGGGTTAGCTCTGTCCCCTCGCGTCTTCACGAAGATCGTCGAGGCAGCCCTTGTTCCCCTTCGCGAACACGGGGTTCGCATCCTGAATTATCTCGACGACTGGCTAATACTAGCACACTCTCGAGCTCAGCTTTGCGAACACAGAGACTTGGTGCTCCGGCATCTAGCCCGTTTGGGCCTTCGGGTCAACCGGGAGAAGAGCAAACTTTGCCCCGTGCAGAGGATCTCTTTTCTCGGCATGGAGATAGACTCGGTCGCCATGTCCGCGCAGCTCACGAACGAGCGCGCGCACTCACTGCTGACTTGTCTTCGACAGTTCGAGGGCAAGAGTGCGGTTCCACTGAAACTATTTCAGAGGCTCCTGGGGCATATGGCATCCGCGGCCGCGGCAACGCCGCTCGGTTTGCTTCATATGAGACCGCTTCAGCTGTGGCTTCGCGATCGAGTCCCGAGGTGGGCATGGCATCGCGGCTCGCTCCGAGTTCCAGTGACTCCAGCGTGCCGCCGAACCTTCTTCCCGTGGTCGAACCTCAGCTTCTTACGGACCGGCGTCCCTATTCAGCGAGTTTCCAGGCATCTCGTTGTCTCCACGGATGCATCTACCACGGGTTGGGGTGCCATGTGCAATGGGCATGCAGCCGCCGGTTCCTGGACAGGAGCCCAGCGCCTCATGCACATCAATTGCCTCGAGCTGTTGGCAGTACGGCTCGCCCTACGCCGCTTCCGAGCGTTGCTCAAGGGCCAGCATGTGCTTGTCCGCTCAGACAACACTACGGCAGTAGCGTACATCAACCACCAGGGGGGTCTACGCTCACGCCAGTTGTCGCAGCTCGCCCGCCACCTCTTGATATGGAGTCAGAAGCACCTGAGGTCCCTTCGTGCAGTTTACATTCCGGGAGACCGGAACTGGGCAGCCGACGAGCTGTCCCGGGTCCGCCCCATCTCCGGCGAATGGCGACTCCATCCCCAGTCGGTCCAGCTGATTTGGGACGAGTTCGGGGAGGCACAGATAGACCTGTTCGCCTCTCGGGACTCGTCCCACTGCGCCCAGTTTTACTCTCTGACCCGCGGCACTTGGGTACCCTCTTGGGACCTCTCGGTAGTTTTAAGTGCTCTGCAGAGGCATCCCTTTGAGCCTTTGCAATCGGTAGAGTTAAAGTTTCTGTCCATGAAGACAGCACTCCTGGTTGCATTGGCCTCCATCAAGAGGGTGGGGGACCTGCACGCATTCTCCGTTGACGAAGCGTGCCTGGAGTTCGGGCCGGCTTACTCTCACGTGATCCTGAGACCCCGGCCTGGATATGTGCCCAAGGTTCCCACCACTCCCTTCCGGGACCAGGTGGTGAACCTGCAAGCGCTGCCCCCGGAGGAGGCAGACCCAGCCTTGGCACTGCTCTGTCCGGTACGTGCTCTCCGCACCTATGTCGACAGAACGCAGTGTTTCAGGACCTCAGACCAGCTCTTTGTCTGTCATGGAGGGAGCCAGAAGGGAAGGGCTCTCTCAAAGCAACGGCTGTCCCACTGGATAGTGGATGCCATTGCTTTGTCTTACCAGCAGCAAGGCCTTCCGTGCCCCCTTGGTGTGACGGCCCATTCCACTCGGAGTGTAGCCTCCTCTTGGGCTTTAGCGCACGGCGCCTCGCTAACAGACATCTGCAGAGCTGCAGGCTGGGCGACACCCAACACCTTCGCCAGATTCTATAATCTGCGAATTGAGCCGGTATCCTCTCACGTACTCGTTTCGGCCAGTTCTGGATCCGCTCAGGTGTCTTCGCTTGCTCGCCACTCCACTCCCCGGACTGGATAAGTGCGATATTTCCTCAGTTCTTCCATTGAAGTCTTGAGTCCTCCAGCACCGACGATGCGGGCACCACTGCGTTGCTCTGGATGCTAGCTAGGTGCCTCCATGCGCACGGTTCCCCATGGTAACCGTCTCATGTGTATTATCCACTGTAAGCCTCTCTGAGCATGTGTCTTCCCTTGGCAAGCCATCTGCCACCCCTGGAGTTTAAACTAGTAGCCACCTGCGGTTGGTACTCCAGTGTTCCATATGCGTTCCTATGTGGCCATATGTGTATTCATAAGTCCTCCCTTCGGTAGGCAGCTGGTTGCATGTCCCCTTCGGGATATGTTTCCCAGTGTACCTTGGTAATCCTGTGTCAAAGTCGGATCCCCAAAAAAAAAAAAAAAAAAAAGAGGTAAGGCTCGGGGGTTCAGTCTTTCGCAGGGCACTGGAAGACAGCTTGAAGATGGCGTGATGGCACAGACCCCCAATCTCCGTCACTTCTGACGTAACTCGAAGTGACTACGAAAGGGAACGTCTCGGTTACGTATGTAACCCTCGTTCCCTGAGTAGGGAACGGAGACGTTACGTCTCCCTGCCACTTCTGCTGTATCGCTGGGTAGATGCCGAGTTCAGTCTTGGCTCCTCAGCGAAGACATACTGCGGTTGCGTTCACTTCCTCCTTTTATACTCACGGAGTAGGGCGGAGTACGCTATGCAAATTTCCGCAGCCCCAAGGCATTGCATGCCATTGGCTCGTGTTTAAATACTCGAAGAGGATTGGCTTTCTATGCGAAACCCCCAATCTCCAATCTCCGTCACTTCTGACGTAACGTCTCCGTTCCCTACTCAGGGAACGAGGGTTACATACGTAACCGAGACGTTTTACCCCTGAATATTAAATGCTATTTTCACCAGTTATCACAGTAATAAAGGAATGGTTTAAAGTTTAAACAGCAAAAAACTAGCTTTGAGCCACTAGAACATTACACACAGTGTAAAGTGGTAACAGTGGAATGTTTTACTCCAAAAAAGCCAGGAATAAAAACATACTTACTTTGGCAATTGTGGCTTTATTTGCTAAAGTGCAATGAACAACATAGTATGCATAAATATATGCATACTATATGCATATATAAGATGTATTGATGTATCTTATACATCGTATATATAAGATGTATAAGATACATCAATATATGCATATATAAG
This sequence comes from Pimephales promelas, assembly GCF_016745375.1. The sequence goes on from NW_024122001.1 coordinate 2,345,535, forward strand.
ATGTATAAGATGCATATTATAAGATGTATAAGATGCATATTATTTGTAAACACAAACAACCCTTTCTATCTTTAACTTGTGCAAACTGCAAAGTTGCAAACATTCTGAAACAAAATAATAAAATAAATATCTAATACTGAGGTGCATTGAACACAGCTTGTTAGGAATGCATACTTGAATTTAAAGTATGAAACAACAAACACTTGGAGTGTGTTGAAATGAATAAGACAATCCCTGAATACTGTAAACTGTATTTAGTCTTGGTTAGTTCGGTATTTTATGCTTAAAGCCCTGTTTTAAGATCGTTTCTGATTAAATAGAACGGTTAAAATTGAAATTGGACCTTAGAGCTATTTTTAGCTAATCATCGTCGCGTTATCGTCATAAAAAAAACGGTGCGTCAATGAAATCATTTTGTTATCGTCATCACTGACGAAAATATCATTGGGCTGATCAAGTAACTGAAAGAATGTCTGGACATGACTCGTTAATTCTTTAAACATTTGTATACCTTTTAAAACATGGAAACTGAAACACTGAAAATGGAAATAGGCTACTTAACGTTTTTAATTGCCCTTTTACCTTCTGTGTCATTCCTACAGTTGTCCCCATGAAACACTGAATAGGCTATAATCAACTGTCTTGCTTCATGGTTAGATGTACCACAGTTAACACAAAATCAAAATGACTGATTAGTACCTGTTATGGAACAAAGACTCAAGACAAAACATCACTGAAACCGGTCTATTGAAATAAGTTGCTGTGAGTTTCCTTGCTGTTCATTTACACAACAATGCCGTTTTGGTGGCAGAGAGCATATAGCATGGAAGCCATTCTTCTTAAGTTGTCATAAGTACGTCAGATGTTATGTGAAGTGTTCCCGGTTCCGGCTGACCTAGTTTATGCAACCTAATAATCATTTTACATGATTTGAATTATAGAAATTGATAATGTTCCATGTGTATGCCAAGCCAAAGAGATGTGTTTTTAGTCTAGATTTAAACTGATAGAGTATGTCTGCTTCTCGAACAATGTTAGGAAGACTGTTCCAGAGTTTTGGCGCTAAATAGGAAAAAGATCTACCGCCTGGAGTCAATTTTGATATTCTAATATCAACTGGCCAGAGTTTTGAGATATCAATAGACGTGAAGGGCTATGGGCTATGTGCACAACTGTAGTTTCGAACTTCCGCTTTTGTCAGAAGTTGGCGTATCAGTTTCCAGTCTACGACTGGTCACCCGCATCCATTAATAAACAAACAAGATGAGTGCTGCTGTTGTACGAAAAAAAGAGTTCTTAAACACATCTAAGTTTCTAAGAACTGTAGTGGATCTAACGTCCGTTTCACACCCGTTTGCAGTGTGTGTTGCGGTGCAGGATCGTGCTGTTAGTGCGTTCACATATTATGAAGTGTTTGCACAGTGAATAACTGATCCGCGGCTGTACAACAAACACATACTTAATATTTTTATTATTTTTTGCGCGTTGATCAAAATGTCTATTTTGTGCAGCCACTGCTCACGAAGGTTGGTGTTTATCAGGAAGCAGTAGAAGCTCAAATGGCTGTTAACGACTTGAAGCAGAGCAAAGTGCCGCACAGCAGTCTCCTAACGCACCATGTAAACTACAATTTACTTCAACCAGGCGACAGAATGAACTCGTCTCGAATCTCGATCGTGGAGGTGGAAAAATAAGTTTTGTGACATGCAAGATCTATTGTTTTAAAATTAAGATGCAAAAGAAAAGGCAAGTCGGCTGCTTTTGTCAATTTCAAGTTTTAATTTAAATTATTTGCGATTTTAATATAGGAAATATTTGACTGAGCAACTTGTAATGCATGGAGTAATAGCCCTAACTTACATTGTTTAGATTGTGTTTAAACGTCCATACAAAGAATCGCAATTCTGACACAACTTTTTGTTTTTAAAAATAAGTTGCAACATAACTTCTGGACTTTAAATAAAAATATTAAGTATGTGTTTGTTGTACAGCGGCGGATCAGTTATTCACTGTGTAAAACGCATCATAATATGTGAACGCATTTACAGCACGATCCTGCACCGCAACACACACTGCAAACGGGTGTGAAACATACGTTAGATCCACTGCAGTTCTTAGAAACTTAGATGTGTTTAAGAACTCTTTTTTTCATACAACAGCAGCACTCATCTTGTTTGTTTATTAGTGGATGCGGATGACCAGTCGTAGACCGGAAACTGATACGCCAACTTCTGTCAAAAGCGGAAATTCGAAACTACGGTTGTGCACATAGCCTATAATGCGTTAAGAGCTCGCTCAAGTACCGGGGAGCTAAACCATTTAGTGCTTTGTAAGTAATCTATTGCATTTGTCATTGAAAGCATATGTCGTAGATGTTTTATTGTGGAAGTGTCACATGTTGGTCCTGTCTTGTATTGCACATGGGTGTTGTTATGTTTTGCCATGTGTTTCTGTGATTGTTTGATCCTTCCCACTCGTTACCTGATTAGTGTTTAGTTGTTCCACCTGTTCCCCTCTTGATTTGTTCCCTTTTTAAGTCTCCTCATGTTTGCAGTCTTGGTCGGTTCGTTGTCATTGTCAGATGTTTCTCTGTTCCTGGTTGGCGGTCCCTGTATTCTTGACCCAGTGTTTGGTTCATGTTCATTTATTCTGTTTTCCCCCCTCGTGGGTTTTTGTTTTTGTACACATTTTTCATTGTAAATAAACCTTCTTTGTTTTGCACTTGAGTTCTCCTTTTCGTAAGCGCGAACGTTACATAACGAACCGACCATTTTTGAACTCCGCAGCAAGAAGGATTTTTTTTTTCTGAAGAAGCTTGAATGACATGTATATGGACGACGATGATCTGGATTGCCCGGACTACGTAATCTCCACATTTGGAGCAACCCAGTTCCGTCCTATCGGCGGGGATGGAAGGATTCGGCCCGGTAAGGAATCCGGAGGAATGAACATCTTCCAAGCGTTCGCTTTTATGGCTCAACAAAGGGAGGAGTCGGAGTGGTTGGCCAGAATTTCGGAGACCTGTGGAGGTCGCAGGAGAGGAGGAGCTAAGGGTAAGCTCCGGAACCACTCTCCATCCTGGTCTCTTGACGATCCTGTACCAGTGGAGGGCAGTTCAGATCCGGCTTCTCACTGTCATGGACGGAGGAGAAGAAATCCATCTGCCCAGCGTGAGAGAATTCACGTCCCGTCTGCCCAGCGAAGGACTGCTAATGTCCCGTCTGCCCAGCGAAGGACTGCTCGCATCCCATCTGCCCAGCGAGAGACCGCTCATGTCTCGTCTGTCCAGCGAGAGACCACTCATGTCCCGTCTGCACAGCGAGAGACGATTCACGTCCCGTCTACCCAGCGAAGGACTATTCGCGTCCCGTCTGTCCAGCGAGAGACTGCTCATGTCCCGTCTGCACAGCGAGAGACTATTCACATCCCATCTACCCAGCGAAGGACTATTCGCGTCCCGTCTGTCCAGCGAGAGACTGCTCACGTCCCGTCTGCCCAGCGAAGGACTATCCACTTCACGTCTGACAGGACTGTCCCTGAGCCGGTGCCCGTCCCTGAGCCGGTGCCCGTCCCTGAGCTGGTGCCCGTCCTTGAGCCTGAGTCTGCCGCTGAGCTGGAATCTATGTTTGTGTCTGTGTTTGTGTCTGTCCTTGTGACTGCTTCTGTTTTAGTGTCTGTTCTCGAGCCAGTGTCTGGTCCTGAGGGTCTTCACCGCCCTGGCCACCCGAGGGGTCTTCACCGCCCTGGCTGCCCGAGGGGTCTTCACCGCCTTGGCCACCTGAGGGGTCTTCACCGCCTTGGCCACCCGAAAGGTCTGCTCTGCCCTGGCCACCCGAGGGGTCTTCACCGCCTTGGCCACCTGAGGGGTCTTCACCACCCTGGCCGCCCGAGGGGTCTTCACCGCCCTGGCTGCCCGAGAGGTCTTCACCGCCTTGGCCACCTGAGGGGTCTTCACCGCCTTGGCCACCCGAAAGGTCTGCTCTGCCCTGGCCACCCGAGGGGTCTTCACCGCCTTGGCCACCCGAGGGGTCTTCACCGCCTTGGCCACCTGAGGGGTCTTCACTGCCCTGGCCACCCGAAAGATCTGCTCTGCCCTGGCCGCCTGAGGGGTCTTCACCGCCCTGGCCGCCCGAGGGGTCTTCACCGCCCTGGCCACCCGAAAGATCTGCTCTGCCCTGGCCGCCCGAGGGTTCTTCACTGCCCTGGCCGCCCGAGGGGCCTTCACCACCCTGGCCACCCGAAAGATCTGCTCTGCCCTGGCCACCCGAGGGGTCTTCACCGCCCTGGCCGCCCGAAAGATCTGCTCTGCCCTGGCCGCCCGAGGGGTCTTCACCGCCCTGGCCGCCCGAGGGGTCTTCACCGCCCTGGCCACCCGAAAGATCTGCTCTGCCCTGGCCGCCCGAGGGGTCTTCACCGCCCTGGCCGCCCGAGGGGTCTGCACCGCCCTGGCCGCCGAGGGGTCTTCACAGCCCTGGCCACCCGAAAGGTCTGCTCCGCCCTGGCCGCCCAAGGGGTCTACACTGCCCTGGCCGCCTGATGGACTTTGTATTTCACCCGTGTCTCCCAGGACTAAACGTTTTGTCCCTCCCGTCCCACCCTGGTCTGTCCCTTCCGTCCCACCCTGGTCTGTCCCTCCTATCCCGCCTGATGGAGCGTCTGGGATCCGCTCCGTAGTGAGGGGGTAATGTCACATGTTGGTCCTATCTTGTATTGCACATGGGTGTTGTTATGTTGTGCCGTGTGTTTCTGTGATTGTTTGATCCTTCCCACTCGTTACCTGATTAGTGTTTAGTTGTTCCACCTGTTCCCCTCTTGATTTGTTCCCTTTTTAAGTCTCCTCATGTTTGCAGTCTTGGTCGGTTCGTTGTCATTGTCAGATGTTTCTCTGTTCCTGGTTGGCGTTCCCTGTATTCTTGACCCAGTGTTTGTTTCATGTTCATTTATTCTGTTTTCCCCCCTCGTGGGCTTTTGTTTTTGTACCCATTTTTCATTGTAAATAAACCTTCTTTGTTTTGCACTTGAGTTCTCCTTTTCGTAAGCGCGAACGTGACAGGAAGAATACGATTTTACAGAGGCGAAACGTGGCTTTCAAAGGAAAAATTGGTATCAAAGAGCACACAGCTTCCTTACTGATGACGAACACTTGACAGAACATCCATCAGGTTTTATACATTTTAGGTTATACGTGCTGAGTTATTTGGTCTAATGTGTTTTTTTTTTTTTTTTTTTCAGAATAAGGAAATTACTAATCATCCAATTTTTTATATCAGCTAATGCTTTTCAGATTGGTGCTACTTCCTTAAATCGCATAAGTTACATCAGTTTTAAAGGATCGGTTGGGCATTTCTATCTTTTCATCATTTTCAAAAGACTTAGCCTGTATAACAGTGTTAAAACATAACGTGTTGATCTTTGGCTTTATACATCTATTGAATTCCTCCTAAATGTTAATCTTTTCCTTGCATGTTTTTTCCCCCTAGTAATGGGCTTCATATGTTTAAAGTGTCCACTCTGTTACACATTGCATTGTAAAAATTTAATGTAACAGGGTTGACACATTTCTTTTCAACAAACCTGCACAGTCCAAAATCTTCCAAACTGAATGAACTCTCTACATTATAGTTCTTCTACACTATACTTCTACATATCTAAGTCAAAAGACAAAAAAAGTGGGGGATAGGATAAGGGTATATGTCGCATGCAGGATTTGAACCTACATCCTCTTGAGCATAATACCACAATCACACAGACAACCCACCACAGATGCAGCTAGACTCTACTATAGTATTTTTATTTGTTTTACAATGGTTATTCATGTCTGCTTTGCTAAACGAGTCTGCTTTTTGTGGTCACAAATCAGAAACAAGGTCTAGGCTAAAAATATCCACTCTGGTTCCCCTTTCTCTCCTCTTTTTTCATCTGAGTGAGTATTCATCCCCATACCTGTGGGAAAACAATGGCAGAATAGTTGATTTATTGAACAAGGATGAGTATATATCTACTTTTGGGGGAAAAGCGAACAAAGTTTGAGAAAAGAATAAAGTCAAGATGACTCAGCAATAGATTTTAAAGTGAGCATTTAAATTATAAAACTTAAACTGGTCCTCACAAAGATAACTAAGCATACACACTTGAACAGACAGACAGAAAAACACACAGGTGGGAAGAGACCCCCAGATGGCTTAGGCCTTAGGGTCTAGAATGGTCATTAACAACCGTAGAATAAGAGGAGGCCACAGCCTCTTCTGTTAGCCAGAGCAAAACACTTTATATGAGCACACATAACTTTGACATGATATATGCAAAGACACAAGAAAGAATCTGTTTACTTAGCTACACACACACACACACACACACACACACAAAATACAATCGTGGGTATTGAAAATACATAACAAGAAGTGCATCCACAAAGAAAAGAAGTCCCACCAATATTTAGACAACTTTACAATCAAAATATAGGGGAGCGCGGGGCACAACCTAACACAGGGTTAAATGTAACAGACTTTTTACATTCATCAGGACCAAGCAGGTTGTCTTTTCGCTCTTTTTCTCTTGCTGCCAGAAGACGGTCTCCCGCAAATTTGCGGAAAGTTTTGATAATATTTTGTGAAGATACTACAGGACAAAGAGTGTTTTGACACCATGCAAGTACATTTTTTCATCATAGATTTTTTTTCAGTTCCTGATTTGTTTGTAAACGTTTCCAAATCTAACTTTATACTGCCTTAATCACTGTTTTGTTGGCTCAAACATAGCACCATTTTGAAACATGTCAGCAATTCCTAGCGACTGTCTAGAGGGTTAAAATATGCAATACACAGCGGAGTTAGTTGTGTTACAACTAAGCCGCCAAGTGTAGCCTACAATGATAATCAAATAAAAAAGGAGCCACAAAACTTTTCAGGTTTGAGTATACTTTGTTGGACTTTCAAAAACAATGTTGGAATTTAAAATGTTCAAAATTTAGTGTACTATGAATGATAACTTGTTTATTTATTAAAAATATGGCCTGTTTTTAATGTAATAAACCCTTTAAATTTTTATTTTAAGCTCATTTGCATTATTATTACTGTTATTATTATTAATAATAATAATTGTACATTCAGCTGCCACACACATATCTAATTTAATTGCAATTTTATAATTGTATTTATTATTATTTATTGCAAAACTGTGCAGCCCTTTTCTATGTCTCTATCCATGATATTGATCCACAATAGAAGGATGATTGGATGAGGGATGGATGTGTGGATATCTGTCTATACAGATGCACAAACAATAAAAATAAAATAGTACTGAATTATGTGTTAAACACAAGTGTTACAACTAACCCTTCTGTCTGTTACAATTAACCCCGCATATGGGGTAAGTTGTAACATTTACACTTCTGTCACTTTCAGTGCAAATGTACAAAAATGGTAGGCCCTAGAAAAAAACTTTAAGTGTTCATTTGTAGCAGAGATGTGTATGTTGCTTGTGTAAAAAAAACGTAATCTAACCTAATTATTTTTTAATTAATTGAGCCAAAACCAAAATGCGTTAGGTTGTGCCCCGCTCTCCCCTAGACAATTTTATACATAGACAACTTATTTAAAATATATATTTTTAAACATTGCATATGTGTTTTTTTGTATCTGATGCAATTTTATTCAGAGGCTGATTTTGGTTTTATTCAGAGGCCCAAACTGAACAAAAATATGTAATTTGGTGCAGTTGATATGGCCAAAAAGTACAAAATTCTGATAGCTTGTAAAGTAAATTAGTGATATCTTCAGCAGAACAGACAAAAAATGCATATTTATTCTTATGCTTCATAAAAATATAATGTAAATGCAAAACAATGAAGATTGAGAGATGTACAAAAAACATAAAAAAGGGTAAATGTTTCTCAAAAGCCTGATCTATCCCATTTGATACATTTTAACACAAAGTTTCTAAAATAATGTATGTGTCACAGTCTTTGTCTGCACCAGTCTGTCTTTGTCATCTGCACTTCACTTCCCAGGATCCTTGTTTCCACACCTGAACTCACTCCCGCAATCAGCCACCTGTTCATCGTCTTGTTCATCTTTATCACCTGTTTTCACCTTGTTCTGTTTGATTTATGCTTGTATTTAGTTGGCTTCTGTTCAGTCTGTCCTTGTCGGTCTATGTGAATGTTACCCTGTGTTTGTGCCCGTCTACCTGTATCCTTGCCTGTTCTTCTGTGAGTAAAAGTTTTATTAATTGGAAAACTGGACTGGTCTGATCTTCTGCTTGCACCACACCGTGACAGATAGACTGACCACACAAGAGATGGATAAAGCGGGGTTAACGCTGTGCTCTATCTACCAAGATGGCTGTAAGATTGAATCTTACATTGAGGACTTCATTAAGTTTAGCCATCAAACCTCCCTGACCGAGCAGCAGGTGATGGACCTATTTTGGAGTGGTTTGGATCCACACTTGCATGCGCTGATTCCACCCGGAGGTCCCGGTGAGACCATCGAACGGTATCTCGAGGTGATCTTAAGATGGTTTGGCTCCCCGTTCATGGTCAGTACCGCCCGTTCTGAGCCCTCCTCACCACTGGTTCCGTCCAGCCCCGCCGAGACCACGTCACCGCTGGTTCCGTCCAGCCCCACCGGGCCTGTGCCCTCCTCACCGCTGGTTCAGTCCAGCCTCGCCGAGACCGTCCAGCCAGAGTCCGAGACCGTCCAGCCCGAGACCGTCCAGGTAGAGGAGGTTGGAGGCAAATCCACCGGCTTGAACCGGAGGGCTGGTAGGCAGAAGGGCTGACAGGTGACAGATGAGAGGAGGTGGGAGAGGGAGGCTGGGTGGGATCCTGGTCTCGGGCTCTGGCTGGACGGTCTCGGGCTCTGGCTGGACGGTCTCGGGCTCTGGCTGGACGGAACCAGCGGTGAGGAGGCCTCAGGCCCGGCGCGGCTGGACGGAACCAGCGGTGAGGAGGGCTCAGGCCCGGCGGGGCTGGACGGAACCAGCGGTGAAGTGGTCTCGGCGGAGCTGGACGGGACCAGCGGTGAAGTGGTCTCGGCGGAGCTGGACGGGACCAGCGGCGAGGAGGGCTCAGGCTCGGCAGGGCTGGACGGGACCAGCGGTGAGGAGGGCTCAGAACGGGCGCTACTGACCATGAACGGGGAGCCCCACCATCTTAAGATCGCCTCGAGATACCGTTCGATGGTCTCACCGGGACCTCCGGGTGGAATCAGTGCATGTGTGGATCCAAACCACTCCAAAATAGGTCCATCACCTGCTGCTCGGTCAGGGAGGTTTGATGGCTAAACTTAATGAAGTCCTCAATGTAAGATTCAATCTTACGGCCATCTTGGTAGATAGAGCACAACGATAGCCCCACTTTATCTCTTGTGTGGTCGGTCTATCTGTCACGGTGTGGTGCAAGCAGAAGATCAGACTAAGTCCAGTTTTCCAATTAATATAACTTTTACTCACAGAAGAACAGGCAAGGATACAGGTACACGGGCGCAAACACAGGGTAACATTCACATAGACAGACTGAACAGAAGCCAACTAAATACAAGCATGAATCAAACAGAACAAGGTGAAAACAGGTGATACAGATGAACAAGACGATAAACAGGTGGCTGACTGCGGGAGTGAGTTCAGGTGTGGAAACAAGAGGATCCTGGGAAATGAAGTGCAGATGACAAAGACAGACTGGTGCAGACGAAGACTGTGACAGTATGGATAATCAAATCATCACAGAGGAGGCTACGAAGAATTGCATGACAAAGGACATACTCAAACTGACTTTAATCAAACAAATGAGAGAACTGGGAGAAATGACAACTGTGTAGGCCTACACATCGAAGTAAAACAACAGCAATGCAAGAAAAGAAACAGAAACTAAAACTGCTTCAATACGGGCAAACAAAGGAGCTAACAAGATAATTAACAGAGTACACCTGAACCGAGGGCTCTAATCAATCAAAAACATAAAGTGTTAGGAAACACACATGCAGGGTAGGGGGTATATGAACTAAATAGCAAACTACTGCAAACAGAAACAGAACTCAATGAAAACTGAATTAAAACAGAACATGCATGTGACACAAGTAAACATAAGTAGCTTCCAGTTCATGAAATATTACTAAGATAAAAGTTATTCTTAAAGGTATAGTTCATTTTGAAATTAATTTTTGATATGTTTTAGCTTACCTCAAGGGCATCCAAGATGTAGGTGTCTTTGTTTCCACAGTATTTTCAATTTTGATATTTTTAGGTCAAACCGTTCTTGTCTGTCAGTCATATAATGGAGGTCTATGGGGTCCACTGCAAAGAGCATGCACAGAGAAGTCCAAATTATACATGATTTAATGACTCGTAAATGTAAGTACACATTGATGGCCTAAGACACGAAACAAGCGTTTTGTGTGAAAAAACGAACAGTATTTATATCGTTTTTACCTCTTGTAATCACAGTGACATCCAAGTACTCTGAGGGCGAGGGCGCTTCGGTCTGCGCTCGTTGCATTGATGCACGTTCATAACCGCTCGTTTCATTGATACACGTTGATAACCGCTCGTTTCGTGTCTTAGACCATCAACATGTACTTGAATTTACGAGTCATTAAATCATGTTTAATTTGGACTTCTCTGTGCATGCTCTTTGAGGTGGACCCCATAGACCTCCATTATATGACTGATAGACAAGAATGGTTTGACCTGAAAATATTGAAAATATCAAAATTGAAAATACTGTGGAAACAAAGACACCTACATCTTGGATGCCCTTGAGGTAAGCTAAAACACATCAAAAATTAATTTCAAAGTGAACTATCCCTTTAACTTTCCTTTTTTATATATAAAACAGCTAAACAGCAAAAGGTTTGATCTATTCACAATTTAGAGAGGCCTATCAAATATTATAGAATGGCTGTACAGTCAATGAATGGTCTTTACCACAAGCAAGCACATTTGTGCCTTACAACATACGACTTATCGAAAAGTTAACATAAAATAATCTATTGCATTTTGCAAGATTAATAATTTGTTATTTATTGGATATTTAAATTGCAGTCTGTCTAATAAAAAAAATTCTTTAAATCAAAATTATTTTTTCTATCAGTAATAAAAGCTGTAAAATATAAATATGTAAACAATTTAAAAAATAGGCAAAATGTGTACAATTATTAATACAATTTTTTTGTGAAATAGCCTATTGGTTGCAGATGCTAAAGCAGTTCTTTCCTAGCTTTGCTGATTATAATGGGAGTGTTCTAGTTGTGTTCCATCCCGTCAATCGGATCCTAACCCTACCCCAGACCTAAACCTACCCCTAAACTTACCCAGTCACCTAACCGACGTTAAAGGTAAAGCGTCAGTTGTATGTAACCGACGTTTAAGGGTACCCTAAAAAGGCGGATGTTGACGTATGGTCAAAAGACGTCCCAAGACGTCAGTTATATGACTTCTTGGAATAAGACTGTGTTATGTAGACACAGCCTGCAGAGTGATGGCTGAGTTCAGGGGTGGATCCCTCCGGCCCCCTTGACAGGCACAAACATAGCGTTGCTGGTGACCAGGACGGGACGAGGGTATGAAGATGCGGGGGGTGTTCGCCTAACACCACTCCCTCCGCTGAATAGGCCTTCATTCCGCGCTGTTGTCCCACTGAGGAAGGGGGGGGGGGGGGGTGTCCGGGGCTAGAGCCAGGAACAAAAGCTCAACTCAAATCACATCAGTCCTCTCAGCAGCGCTACACTTTCTGCCTTTTATTCTCAATATTCTTTTGTGCCTGTGAGTTTCTGACCTAGCTACACTTCAGCCGTAGGAATATTTATAAGAGAACATAAGCATGCTGATAAAGCGCTGTTTTTGATAAATGCGTCTGCGAGAACATGGGCTACACAAGAGTATTCGGCGAGTGCGCACACAGCACATTACATTTATTACTGATACAGAAAGTCATATATCACGAGGACGTCGAGGAGACACGAACAGGGCCTTGATAAAGTGTAACACTGGTCATTTGAATTCACACGTTCTGATTTACTGCCAACAAACACTCTGCATTATGTCTTCTGTTTTAATGCGCCTTGCAGCTTTCGTCGTGTAGCTACTTTACAATAAGCCCCATTGACCCTTACACTATTGTGCGAGTGCCAATTACAGCAAATTTTTCTCTTTTTCAGCCAGTTTCCACCTTGCAACCTGGAATGCACAGGACAAAAGTGACATTCGATATAGCCTACTTCTTTTGTTGCACATTGACATACCAAGTCCTGGACATTCAGGAGGACACAACCTGCTTTGTGCTTAATGATAGTACAACACGTTCACTTTTTTTTTACAGTGTTAGAAGTGACATTTATTTGGCTAATTTCTGGCCCATTTTTGTCTACTGAAACATTTAAGAAAAAATCAATTGCATTTCAATTTCAGTTTGTTTCAAATCTTTAAATTTTGTTGATTCTTTGTACCCATGTTCAATAATGAAGTCAATTTTTCTTATCAAATAATTCCATGGATATCTTCATGGTTTTATTTTATTGTATGTGTGGATTTCTGCTTTGTCACAGTTTACATTTTCACATCAACTCACCTGTTTACAATTGCACACACACACAGTCCACACAAAACAAATTTAACCCTTAAAGTTTGAATGGTTAAAACAAGCAACCAAACAGATGTGGGTCACTGAAACTTTAACTATGCAAACACTATGCAAAAGTGAGATAAGACCAAAGTGAGCCAAGACTTCTTATTCAACTGGTCTGAATGCTTTATCCACTGTGTACTTGTCTGTGTGTGCACAGCCCAAGCTGTCCGCTCTCCGATAATGCCACAAAGGGGATTTCTATGTTTGTAGATATCTTAGTATGCAAGTTCCCACCCTGCTCAGAGTGTCTGTCTCTCTCTGCACGTGGGATGCTGCCAGCTGTTCTATTCTCTTCTCTGCTTGTCCGACACTGCATGGCCTGCACGCCATCAGATAACACCCTGCACGCCGTAAGAAATCTTCTGAGGCACTCAGTGCTAACAATACACTGCAGACATTTACATGTGAAAACACTGGGCCTTATCTTAAGTTCAGTGAAGGTTTAGGACAAGAGGACTCAACTTGCTTGTGTGAGCATGCAGATCTGTGACAGGTAGGTCTCTACTGGGGGGTGAAGGCTGCAATGAGGCTGTCAGCTCAACAAAGCACTGAAACAAAATTCCCAAACTGAATAATGGTGATCACATCTATCACTTTGTGGAGTCTTGCTGCCACCCACTGGACAAGATATGAAAACACTGTTGCCTAGAGCTTTTGGCTCTGTTCGAAAAGCATTTTGTGCAGTGTGTATAGTGTCTAAAAATTGTTATGCTGTTATATAAATGCTATAGGCCTACATTTTGCAGTACGCAATGATATTTACATTTTCACAATGCTTGACTATTTTTTTAATCAACATGATGACAAAAAATTCAGATTAACAAAATTCAGAAGGAGCATGATCGGATAATTAACCTTAACATGGGAGGAGCTCATTCATCAACTCAGTTAGAAACAGGATATACAGGTGAAACGTCCCGGGTTATGACTATAACCCTTGTTCCCTGAGAAGGGAACGAGACACTGCGTCGATAAAATCGACTCTTTGGGGACGCTCCCTAAGCGTGCGCCTCTGAAGTATGAATGAAACTAATCCAATCCTGATTGGTGTTGCGTCGTAACGTAACATGTGACGGCATACCCGGAAGTATAAAAGTGACGCTGTCACAACACACACTAGCCTCGCGATGAAGCAAGACGCTCAAGGGTCTGAAAAGGGGGCGTGGCAACACGACGCAGTGTCTCGTTCCCTTCTCAGGGAACAAGGGTTATAGTCATAACCCGAGACGTTCCCTATCGAGGGAACTCAACACTGCGTCGATAAAATCGACTCTTTGGGGAACGAGTACCCACTAGGCCACGCACCGAACAGACCCGCCCCAGAGTGAAACTGATTAGGCACTCAGCAAGGGCCGAGTACGTGTGCACCGGGCGTACTGGGAAGGCTGAGACTGTAAAACCTGATGAAAGTATGCGGGGTAGCCCAGCCGGCTGCCTCACAAATCTCCTGCAGAGGTACTCCCGACAGAAGGGCCCTAGAGGAAGCCATGCCTCTAGTCGAGTGAGCCCTTAAGGCCAAAGGTGAAGGAACCCCACGCACCTTGTAAGCCTCAGTAATAGCCTGGACAATCCAGTTACTTATAGTTTGTTTGGTCGCCGGGAGCCCCCTCTTAGGTGACCCAAAGCATACTAACAACTGGTCAGATCTTCTCCAAGAAGCAGACTTTTCCAAGTATACACTCAAAGCTCTGACGGGGCAGAGCAAGTGAAGCCTCTCTTCTCCCGCCGACACATGAGGTGGAGGATGGAATGCCTGAAGGACTACAGAGCGAGCCGTACTCGAAGGAACTTTAGGCACGTAGCCCGGACTCGGGTGCAAAAAGGCCTTTACTTTGCCAGGGGCAAACTCCAAGCAAGCTGGCGTTACCGCCAGGGCCTGGAGATCTCCCACCCTCTTAAGAGAGGTAATCGCTAAGAGAAAGACCATTTTCAACGTTAAGTCCTTAGGCGAAGCCGACTCTAAAGGTTCGAAGGGAGCGAGGGACAACCCTTCCAGAACTATTGCCAGATCCCAGGCAGGCACCCTGGACCTGATCGCCGGCCTCATCCTCCAAGCACCACGGAGAAACCTAATGACCAACTGGTGCCTCCCCAGAGGTCCACCATCTACTGGCGCGTGGAAAGCCGAAACGGCAGCCACGTACACCTTAAGAGTGGACGGGGAGAGACCCGCAGAGAAACGATCCTGAAGGAATTCCAGAACTGAAGCCACTGGGCAGTTTACTGGATCCAACCTTCGTTCTCCACACCAAGTGTGAAACACCTTCCACTTGAGGCCATATAATCTCCTGGTAGATGGGGCCCTAGAGCTAAGTATGGTTTCAACCACCTCAGCTGATAAGCCAGCATTTAGGTACTGAACCCCCTCAGAGGCCAGACCCACAGCTTCCACAACTCTGGGCGAGGGTGGAAGATTGTGCCCTCCGCCTGAGACAATAGATCCCTCCTCAGAGGAATCGGCCATGGCGGAGCTATGAGGAGTGATATTATATCCGAGAACCATACTCGTGTCGGCCATCTCGGGGCAACCAGAAGTAGACTGATGCCCTCTTGACGGACCCTCTCCAGGACCCCTGGGAGCAGAGCGATCGGGGGGAAAGCATACAGGCGAAGCCTCGGCCAAGCCTGTACCATGGCATCCAACCCCAGCGGGGCTGGATGTGAGAGGGAGAACCAAAGTGGACAGTGGGACGTCTCTCGAGACGCAAACAGATCCACTTCCATCGGTCCGAACCTCTCCCATATCGACTTCACCACATCCGGATGAAGTCTCCATTCCCCGGGCCTCAGCCCCTGCCTCGACAGGATGTCTGCTCCCCGATTCTGAACCCCTGGGATATACATTGCCCTTATTGACAATATCTTTCCCTGGGACCAAAGGATAATCTGATGCGCCAGTTTGCACAGAGGGCGCGATCTGAGTCCCCCCTGTCGGTTCAGATAGGCCACCACTGACGTATTGTCTGTCCGTATAAGGACGTGGCGACCCTCGATGTCTGGGAGGAAGCTCCTCAAAGCCTTGAATACCGCCATCATCTCCAGGCAATTTATATGCCAAGTGCGATGATGGTCCTGCCACAGACCCCTGGTAAAGCGGCCGTCCATGACCGCGCCCCAGCCCGTAAGGGAGGCGTCTGTCGAAACGGTTTCCCGGCGACATGACACCCCCAACACTGGCCCTTGGGATAGGAACCAAGGCTTCTTCCATATTTGCAGAGACTGAAGGCACTTGCGCGTTACTCTGATCATACGGAACGGATTTCCTTTGGGTGAGAACCCCTTGGTCTTCAACCACCACTGGAGGGGCCTCATGTGAAGGAGGCCCAGAGGAATAATGTTGGATGCCGCTGCCATGAGGCCCAGCATCCTTTGAAAGTGTTTCACAGTGACGGCCTGACCTAGCCTCACCCTGGACACCATCGCCAGAATTGACTCGATACGTGCGGGAGACATACGTGCCTGCATTGTAATCGAGTTCCACACGACTCCCAAAAAGGTCGTGCCCTGGGACGGTTCTAGCACACTCTTCTTCAAATTGAGTCTTAACCCCAATTTTTGAATATGGCCAAGAACGACATCTCGATGCCGAACTGCCATCTCCCGAGACTGGGCCAAAATAAGCCAGTCGTCGAGATAATTCAATACGCGAATCCCCTGAAGTCTCAGTGGAGCAAGGGCCACGTCCATACACTTGGTAAATGTGCGGGGAGAGAGTGCTAGGCCGAACGGAAGAACCCGATATTGGTATGCTTCGCCCCCGAAAGCGAACCTCAGGTACCTCCTGTGACAAGGAAGGATGGAGATGTGAAAATAGGCGTCTTTCAGATCTATCGTGACAAACCAGTCCTCGGATCTGATTTGACTCACGATTGTTGGAATGGTCAACATTCTGAATTTGAACCTTCTCAGAGACCGGTTCAACACCCTGAGATCCAAAATTGGCCTTAACCCCCCATCCTTCTTTGGAACTATAAAGTACCGGCTGTAAAACCCGGACTCCCTGTCTACCGGAAGAACACGTTCTATGGCTCCTTTCGACAGCAAAGTCTGTACTTCTTGTTCCAACACCTGAGCCTGCTCTGGGACCACCGCAGTGAGCACCACCCCAGAGAACTTGGGGGGGCGGTGCGCGAACTGCAGTCTGTACCCAACTCGTATTATCTGCAGGACCCATGGAGATATGTTGGGAAGATGATACCATCCCTCTACAAAATCTGCTAAGTGTCTTTTCGCTGGAAATCGATGCGGCCCGAAGCGCTGTTAACGGCGGACCTGCATCTTTTCCTAGAGGGCCCCGTTGTGAGAACAACCTCGGTTGTCTCACTGCGGAGAGGGCAGCCCTCTGAAGTCCTGCCTTGGCTAGGACCTCTTTTCCGAAGTCCTCTTAGCCTGAATGACGTCCCTCAGGTCGCCCCTCTGGCTGGAGGACTTCGGTTTTTGGGAGCGTTTCCTCTGTTGCCAAGACCCCGGAGGGGGGGCTCTAGAGGAAACGCTCTCCTTCTGCTCTGCCCTGTGGGAGGAGCTGGCTGATGGCTGGGGCTGATTGCTTTGCCCCCCCCTACTAGATTTGGCCTTCGCTTTCCGGGGGAGGTACTGCTGGAACGCCGCAGATTGTTTTCTCGACTCCTGAAACCTGTCGACAACCGAATTAACGGCGTCGCCGAACAGGCCAGAAGCCGAAAGCGGCGCATCCAGCAGGAAGGACCTATCCTTTTCTTTAATACCAGATAAGTTCAGCCACAGATGCCTCTCCGTGGCCACCATGGCCGCCATAGAGCGGCCAATAGCGCTGGCCGCTTCCCTAGTGGCCCGGAGAGACAAATCTGCGGCCTTCCTCAACTCCGCGACATCTTCAGGAGTAGGCCCCTCCCCCTCATCCAAATCTTTCAGGAGGTCGGCCTGGTATGCCTGCAAAATCGCCATTGAGTGCAGACACGAACCAGCCCGACCCGCCGCCATGTAAGCCCTGCCCACCAATGCAGATGTCTCTCTGCAGGGCTTACTAGGCAACACCGGGGTCTTTAGGGAAGACGCCGATTCGGGAGAGAGATAGCTCGCTAAAGCCTCCTCCACCTTCGGCATCTTCCCATATCCCATATCTCGAGCCCCCATAACATTGCTGTAATCTATTACATTGGGACTCGAAATACGGGACGAATGCGGTCTTTCCCACGTTCTCGAGATCTCTTTATGGAGATCAGGGAAAAACGGCAGACCCCGGCGGTGAGGCTGTGACCTGCGCTGCAGGTAACGCTCGTCCATTTTACTGGTGACTTGCGTTTCCTGCTCATGTTGTGGCCAGCTGATGTTTAGTCTGGCCACAGCGCGTGTCACAACCTCCACCAGCTCCTCATAACCCAGGCCGCGTGATGGCGTGCTGAGATCACGGTCGTCCGCATCGATGCTGAGCACGTCCCCTTCCTCAGAAGTAGACAGCTCAAGCACCGGGACCTGATCGCGGGTAGGAGAAACCGCAGCGCGGGCTCCCACACCACTCTCAGAGGCTGCGGGACCAGCCGATGGCGAGCGAGAAAATGCCTCAGCATTCTCACTCTCCTCCGCCAGATCCCGCTGCGAACCCCAGGATCTCAGTCGCCGCATCGCCTCGACATATGCGGGACCGGAACCCTGGGGAACGCGAGCCTGACCGTGCTCGTCAAAGCACGCCAGCCGGGAGCGCAGCACTCTAATAGGCAAAGCCTCACACATTTCACAAGCAGCCCCCTCGAGAGCTGCCCGTGCGTGCTGCACTCCCAAACAATACACACAGAGAGAGTGTGCGTCCCCACCCGTGATGAAACGAGGGCAGGGATGCACACACCTCTTGAATTGTTCACTGGCCATACTTTCTTTCAATAATAAGACAAACAACACCAAATAAGACAGACAGTTTCAACATAAAGCGCTTGCTGAAGAGCGAAAGCTAGTGTGTGTTGTGACAGCGTCACTTTTATACTTCCGGGTATGCCGTCACATGTTACGTTACGACGCAACACCAATCAGGATTGGATTAGTTTCATTCATACTTCAGAGGCGCACGCTTAGGGAGCGTCCCCAAAGAGTCGATTTTATCGACGCAGTGTTGAGTTCCCTCGATAGGGAACTAAAAAAATAGAATATCATGCAAACGTTAATTTATTTCAGTAATTCAACTTAAAAGGTGAAACTAATATATTATATAGATTACATGCAAAGTGAGATATTTCAAGTCTTTATTTGTTATAATTTCGATTATTATGGCTTGAAAACCTTTTCAAGAAGTGAAGAGCACTTTTTTATAAGTAGTCAATCAAGATGATGAAATGAAGTTTCTAGATCGATATAGGCTATTGGAGGCTCACTGCCTTTTTTATGTATATATTTGCCAAATATCAACTTTTAAGGCGAGACACTAGGTGAATAGGGTAAGATGTGTTCAGATCTGTCTACCGAGAATATATGCAAAGTTGAGCATATTTAATGAGATAATGCCCAATTTGAATAATTAAATATACAAATTTGAAAAACTTATAATACATTTTTATATAGGCTAGCCTACTTGCGTAAGTAATCAACTGAGGAAGTTTCATGGTGATATCTAGCCTATTATTTAAAATTTTTACCCTATTCACTAGTGTCTCGCCTTAAAAGTTGTTTTTTTGCAAATAAATAAGGCAGTGAGCCTCTAATATATCTTTGCTCTGACCCTTGACTATCGATCTAGAAACTTAATTTCCTCATCTTGATTGCCTTAAAAAAAAATAGGGGAAAATGGTCCAATGACTGAGCAAGATAGGCAATTTGGCTACCATTTTGATATGCAAATTAGAAGGTAAAAAAAAAATCAAAATTTCGCTTGGGTACCATTTTTTTGGACTCAGCACCCTTGAAATATGTAAGGTAGGCCGCTTCCGACTTGTACCTAGAAATGCTCCTCACTTTCACTTTTTGGGTACATCCCAAAGATTAATATTCTAATTTAGAATTTGGAGTTTCCATAAAGGTGTAAGTCATAATCATAATAACAAATAAAGGCTTGAAATATCTCACTTTGCATGTCTATATACTCATACATTATGAGTCTATATACCACCTTTTAAGTTTAATTACAGAAATTCTTTTGCATGATATTCTATATTCTAATTTTTGAGTTTCTCCTGAATGTATGTGTTTGTGTGTATACACACAGCAGACTTACCTCTGTTAAGACAGTTTTCTAGCATCCCACCACCACCACCCCATGTCCTCACTTCTATTTCTATCCCAGCTGGGATGGGGGAGTACGGGGCAAAAAACAGCACGCCAAATACACACAACCTTTACTTTATTTTTAATATATAAGGGTGAAATCATAAAATGCAAGTTATCAGTAAAATATTTTTAGTCAGATATCGGATTAAAATGTTATATAATTTTTTATTTAGATTTGACTTTTACATTTGTTATTAAGAGATATTTACTTTCTTGGCATTGAAAATATTAGTTTTTATTGATATGTTATTCCCAATAGCCATCAATTATTCCCCAACATAGCTAAACCTTAGTCAACTATTGGTGGCAAGTCATTTTCAAAGATGCTATAATTTTGCATGCATACAATACATATTTTCTGCAGAAGCTTTTTTTTTTTTTGTAAAAATCCACATCAATAAAAAGCAAAAGTGAAGTTGTTTGATCAGCATTTAATTTTATTTCATGTCATAAATGAGAACAATGTTACTTACAACAGGACTTTAAAATTTTCAAAGAGTGAAAATGTGCTTTGGTTTTCATAAACAAGTTGCAAATACTTTAGTATCATTATTTTTGAACAAAGTACTTGACATTTCAAAAGAAAACCACATCAAAACCCTACACATACACACAAACCTGCTAATGGAAAGAGCTGCCAAACCTTCAGAAGGCATATTGTGTCAGTTATAGTGAATATATAGAAACGTGTCTAAATCAAATTAGCTGCAAAAACATTGGTTATATGGTGCTTTATGGTTCAAAAAGTTAATTGGGATGCGTCCCTAAAATGTTCCCTGAGGTTTGCAGAGGATGCAAATGAAAGTGTTGTCACAGTTTTAAAGTTCAGTTTCAAGCCCCATTAAGTAATAAAAAGTTCCTGAATATTATAGAATTATATTGATTTACAGACAATGTCAAATAATCTTATAAAGCAAAGAGAGAAAAAAGCAAGCACAACTGAACAAAGAGTGCCTGCAATGGTAATTCAGCAAATTAAATAATTTGACTAGTTGATCTATTATTTAAAGTACCCTTGTTGATATTACCAGAACAGGCAACGAACTACAAAACAACCTCAGAATTGGGTATTGTTTAAAAAGCCATCCAGCATGAAAAAACCCAACCAGAGGTAGTTGACGTTAGACGTTAAACCGCAAGAAAATCATTTAATATCTGAACAAGTAAACGTTTCAGTAATGTATCAAATGATAACATGTCATTTACATTAAGATACCCAAAGATATTTACAGTAGGTTTTGATTTGAAGCTTTTGGTCTCATTTCAACACTAAATGCAAGAACGCAATCTGCTAAACCTAACATTTTTTTAAATCATAAGAACAATGCACATGCCACAAGAAAATATGGACAACATGCTGTATACATTAAGCCATTGGTTGAAGCATTGGAAAATAATCATAATATTAATAAAAAAAATCCCAAAGGAAAACCCCTGAAAAAAAATATTAATAAAAAGAAAAAGATTTTATAATATAAACCTGAATTGAAAGAAGCATAAATTAGACTTAAATATTTAGCAAGAATATAGATTTGGTTATATAGTTTTACAATATTTCTTCAGCATTTCAACATTCAATATTTCTTTGGAACTGTACATCAAAACACCCTAATTGCTCAAGCAATATGACTTCACAAGCTCAGATACAGTGAAGTATTACCTGACCCCCTGAAAAGTGTACATTAAAACAGGCAGTGTGTTTTCCCCTGTTCTGGATCAGATGTCAGTTTAAGCTCAATTCAACTAGACAGAGTGACTGTATTATAGAAGACATCATGTAGGTTTTCTAATCCAACATGTAGTCTTAATCTCATACAGGCTAATCAGAGGGTTTGGTTTAATCTGAGGTAGCAAGTTTGTGTATTCAAGTAAACAACCAGATAGCTTTATTATAGCGGTCAGTTTCTGAAGCCTAAACCATTTCACAATTCCTAATTACATTCGAGAGGTATAGCAAGTCACGGCTGTAAAATAACTGGCATCACCAGAAACATTCGGTTGTTTCAGTTCAGAGATAATTACTAGCAATTTGAGGTAATTTTCGTTTTAATAGATCAAACTACATCTAAACTACAAGTGGATAAATTTAACATTTGTTTAGCTACACACTAACAATAAACAATTCATGCACAAGAAGAAAATTTATAGAAATTCATAGAAAGAGGTATAACAGCAGGTATTGGCTGAAGTTGGCATTTATATACTGGTCAGGAAATGGCATTGCCATTCAAAACAAAGATCACGATAATCCTATGTAGCATTCTAGAGGATTTGGGAGCAAAACTGGACTCTAGATTATCTAGATTAAAAAAAAGTGAACTGTAGAGAAACCTTACGGAACCCAAGTTTAGACAAAGGTGGTTTTCTTTTTGAGAATAGAAAAATAACATACTACAAATAATCCTCTAGATGTTTAGAAGTTTCATTTGCAGATTATTCTAGAATTTGTGGATGAAACGAACCCTAGAAAAGCTCAAAAAGGAAATCGGTGTAGAGAAGAGTTAAAGAGTATTAGAATCTTAAAGGACTCAATATCCGTACTGAATACGAGATTAGCTCAAAAGGTAAACTAAATTAATCTAAATAATCTCTAGTGTTCTAGAGGGTTTGATTTGCTACAGAGGTTTTGGCCACAAATTCTCAGAAATGTATAAAAAACGCTCTTGATCAGGGGTGCCGAACTCAAACTCATGGAGGGCCACAGTTTTGCAGGTTTCTCAAATCCGGCTCTGGAGGAGTTTAGGTCCATCCCTAATCAAACACACCTGAAACAGATTATAAATAGATTGAAGCAGGGTTGAAACCCTTGTTTACAGGAAGGCAGCCCTCCAGTCCTAAATCTCGTCAGACCGGTCAGTCCAAATCCGATTTTTAAGCATATTCAATTTAATCTGATCATATGTTTCTGATCATAAAGCAGATGTGAATGGGAAAAAGCTACATTCATATGTGGTTTGAAATCCTATTTAAATTGCATTTCTTCATTTATGTCACTTTCTAAGGCCACGTAAAACGTAAACATGCCAGACGTTGTTATAACAAACATTGTGAAAGCCACTGTAGAAACAAAGTTGTGTTGTTGCAAAGTGTCAAGCGTAAAATTACAATATAATGGAGACATGTTGAATTCTAAGCCTGGCGGAGATGGCAGCACGGAATAAAGCCGCTCATACCAGCCTCCTATGTTTCTGCCGCTGCCTCAGATGTAGTAGTCCAGCGCGGTGGCTACACATTGTAAGATGTAAATAAGAGAACATCTGTATTGCAAACCCCCCAAGTGTTGTTTTTGGTGCAATGCAACGTCATTGCCATAGAAACCAATGGAGATATTCTATAAAAGAAAGAGCACCACCGGACACACAAATCAGGTACGAACAGTTACGATACACAGTGTGGACAGTCAATAATCTAGATCAGATTCCAATAGGATGCACAAATAATCAGATTTGGACTGACCGTGTGAACATAGCTCAATAGCTCTGGAACAATCTTTGTAAAATTTAAGAATTGAATTTGTGGCTGAAACTGAACCCTAAATTAGATCCAAAAGTAAACTTTGCAAAAGACATATTTTAGATTAGACTACAAAGGTTTCCTTTTTGAGATAGAATTCTTGTGGATGAAGATAAAACTGTAAAGAAGATCTAGATGAATCTTTGTAGTGTTCAGGAGAACTGAACCCTAGTTAAAAGAACCTAAACTAAAGCACTATGGAGAACTGTTGGTATCTGCATTTTTCAAGTTTAGGGCTCTTTGACCTGTTCTAAGATGCTGAGGTATGCATCCGCATGTGACTAATGAGGTTTCTTTGTTGCGTAAACTTCCCACCACAGACCTGGCACTCATAAGGTTTCTCCCCTGAATGGACACGCATGTGCTCAGTGAGACGGTACTGCCTGGTGAAGCGCATACCACACTCCTCACAAGCAAACGGCTTTAGGCCGAGGTGGCTGCGCATGTGGCGGGTCATAGTGCCGCGCTGTGTGAACATCTTGCCGCAAATGTTGCAAGGGAATGGACGCAAGGTGTCAACATCTTTGAGGGACTTTCTGGGACTTTGCTCCAGGCTTTCAGCAGCTTCTTGCGAGACTCTGGTGACTCCAGCGTCTCCATCACGTTCCTCTTCCTCCTCATCCTCCACTTTCACATCCAGGTCTCCATCCAAATGACTTTCCACATGTGACTTGAGACTCTCGGAGGAGGGAAAACCCTTTTCACATGGAATACAAACGTAAGGGTTGTCCCCTTCCGCTTCTTTGAGAAAGGTGTCCTTTTGATACACAAAATTGGTGCTGCCATTGTTTGGTTTTTGGCCATCAGTTTCGTCTGTTTTCCCTCCAATTCCTTTCTCTTTCTTTACAGACAACTGTAAAGTGAAAGTCTGATTCTGGCTTAGTTGACTTCCAACCCTGCTAAGAGGAACGTAACCACTGACCTTGGATTTTCTTCGGGATCCCTCCCTTTTTCTTTCCTGGGCTCCATCCAAAGGAATTATCCACTTTTCTTTCTTTGGAACACACTTCCCGTTTATTCCTAGCTGCATATTGTTGGAGATGGTTCTAGAAAGAAAAAACGAATCATTCGTCTCAGACTTTACATTCTTCTTAGTCAAATCCAACCCCAAGTCCTGCTTTTTCCTACATTTACTTTCAGAATTATGCCTTTTTTTGGGAGGAGTCATACACGTGTATGTTTCAGTGTCTGATGAGTGGTCTTCATACAGGCGAAATAAAGATTTGGAGCTCCCACATGCTACGCTATTGAGGGATCCATTTTGGTTCATCTTAGTGGAGCACAGGTTTGCGAGGTCATTGAGCTGGAGGAAGTTAGCTGTGGTGAGCAGAGAGCTCAAATCCAGAGCCTCAAAAATCTCATCTGACAACTTGCCAGTGTAAATGAAATCCAGAATTTGCTGGAAAACAGCTGGATCCACCATATCAGGGTCAAGGTGGATGAGGTTATCATGAAGGACAAGGGACTTGAAGTAGTGGCTGGTGGCGGCGAGGACACTTTTGTGGGCTCGGAAGAGTGTGTTCTCGACCATGATGATGACATCGCACAGGAAGCCCTTTGAGCGTTGTTGATTGAGCTGGAGAAGCAGTTGACTGGCGTAGTTGGGGAGCTCCATCGCCTACCCTTGATGTTTTGCATTGGTGTCACTGTAAGAAAGGATGACTAAATGTTATTTTGGAGTGCCACAGACCCTCACGGATAATCAATAACATCTGCTTTGCCTTAAAGGTGCTCTACGAAGGATTTTTGGAAAAAATAAAGTATAGAAAAAGAAATAAAGAAAAAATAAAGTATAGTAAAAATAATGCCTTTCAATTATTACTTATGGTGCACTAGAAGTGGAGGTGTGTGTATGTCAACAAAGAAATTGTCATGTGCCTGTAATTTCTTCTTGAATTCCTGTGCTCAGGATGTTTCTGGACAACAATTTTTGGCCAGTGAGTGTGTAGCCCCACCTAATCACAAAACGCTGTGAAGGTGTGGGTGGGACTTTAACATTGTTGTCTGAAGCTTTGATAAGTTGTCACGTCTTGACACAAAAACAATCAGCTAACATTGTTATTGCCTGTTCTGTCACTCAAGTCAGATTATTATGACAATTATTAGCGAGCTAAAGAAGATGGCTAAAACTCGATCACAAATTACAGCCAGTCATCTAAAGATTAGCATAACTATTCTTTTATTTACAAATTATTTACGCATGAAAAAAAAAAATTGTTAAATAGCTCATTACTCATCTTCCCTGCGGCGGGTAGTCTCCCGAGTCGGTTGAGCTGCGTGTGCAATTGATATATCAGGGGAGAGGGGCTTGTATGGGATGAATTTAGTCTCAAAATGATTAACACATGCATGCACAATTATCCGTGAACTTGATAAATGTGTAGATGTGTGCAAAAATTCAGAATTAAATGAATCAGATTTTGTGCATGCTACTAGAAAGATGTGCATTTGTGGATCAGGTCACGCATGCATTCATTGACTCGTTTCTGAGTCGGTCCTATTTGATTCATTTGGATTTTGAGACCTTTATTCCACAGGTTGAGCCTTTCACGATCCACACACACACTTTTCTGAGAAAAGCTGCTGCCTCTAGATGTCAGTAGCCTGGTAAAACAGACAACTGCATGCAATCAAGTGTTCTTCCAATGCTTAATGTCATCAAATGTTTCCTCGTTATAAAGAAAACGCTTAACAAAATTAATTAAGACAAAAGGCTAACATTAAAAGACCAAACTAGGCTAACTATAGGCCTACCTTTTTAATAAAGCATACTTTGTACAAGAAAGCAGATTAAATCAGATTATGAACACAACACGCAAAGTTAGGCATTTCTCTCCCAAAGAAAACCATTATAAAAATGCTTATTGCATTACAGTATATATATATATATATATATATATACACGCAAGGTTAGGCATTTCTCTCCCAAAGAAAACCATTATAAAAATGCTTAATGCATTACAGTATATATATATATCATATAGTATATAGTGATATATATATATATATCATATAGTATATATATGTCCAATAAGGTGTACAGGCTAGTGAGTTTTAGCACATCCCCATTTTGCTGCATTAAGGCACATTAAAGAGCCCCTATCATGGATTCTTGAAAATGACTGTTTATATGGTGTGGAATATAGCTCTAAGGGAATGAAAACATCCTGCAAAGATTTATCTGAAAGTGCACCGTATAGTTATTGTCTTTCAAAAGTGAGAGTAGACTCTGAGTCTATGAATTTGAGTCTATTGTTTTTGAAACGAGTCATTAGCTGTTACATTGTGACGTAGAGACATGCTGGCCACGCCCAGTTACTGCGCGCAGGCGGAAGTGTAAACTTGGAAGTCTACACATTCAAATACTTGATCATAGCATCATGTCGAGAAGATGCTGTGTTCTACAATGCAAAGATAGTTCAGCCACTTTGTTTTCATTTACCAGGGACGAGCATGTGAAGAATCGGTGGTTAGAGTTCATATTTGCAAATGCAACAATACCACAACAGCATAGCACGTTTGTTTTTTCATCATTTTAATTCCGAATTGTTCAATAACATAAATGTATTCAATTGTGGATTCGCAAGCGGTTGTTCCTGAAGGAGGGCTCAGTAACTTGCTTACCCAGTGTATATGGATCAGCTTCCTCTTATGAATCACAACCTGTAAGTATTATTAATAATTGTTGCTTTTATGGGTTTTGAACGGTTTTGTAGCGTCGGGCGTGAGGAGGGAAGGCGCGATAAGTAGGTGTGTGCGCGCGTGTGTAAGTTACGCTCAGCGCAGCTTCTAGGTCTCCAATGTCAATTTTTTTTTTAAATATGTGAAATATTTGTCTCTGTTATTGGAGCTGTCATAAAGAATAGATCGTCTTGTAGTACTGCAGTGCTTTATCAATATGTTTATGCGTTATGCTAACAAACAATAACTGACTGGGTCTGTCATCTGACCAATCACCGCCGATTAGCGTCATGCAAAGGAGTGGTTTGGAAAAATGAGTCGTTGTACGAATCATTTGGGAGTCGGTGAGCAAATCAGTTAAAAATAAATGCATATAATAAGACAAATAAAGTGTTTTTTTATCCTTGCATGCATGTTAAACTGTTTTTGGGAACTCCTAAAACAAAAATAGGAACATTTCAAATGCTATGATATGGGCTCTTTAAGCGTTTTCTTTATGATAGGGTCTATGGGAGTAAAACTATATAGGCCTAAAAATAAGAGCCTATAGAATATGTATGTGATGCACCAAGTTTCACATTAAGGGCATTTTTATCCCATAGAGCCTGTTAAAAAGAAAACGCTTAACATTTTGCAGCTGTGTTTAACTTTGCATTGGTAGGGGAAAGCAACCGGGAGCGCAGTAAAGTAAGTTTTAGGTTTGATATTCCACTCAAAATCCAATCATTCATTCAAATTAACAATATTTACAAGGTTATAGTAAACGCCTGCTGGGCAGACTGACAAACTGTATATTATGAACTATTCATCCAATATCTCGCTTTTAGAGTACAAAACTTTTTTTTTTTCTTGTTATTACTGTAACTCACCAACACTTTTTTTTTTCATGTTCCAAAGGTGGTAATATGTTCCTAATGACCATTCTATTGGCACAATTTCAACTGTAGTAAGTCAGTCTGGGCACTAGTACTACAACCATTTGAACAAGAAAAAAAAAAAAAGAAAGAACACCTTTTGGTGAATTACAGTAATTTTGCTGAAAAAATAATTGTGTACATGTACATACATGAAGGGAAGTATGGTAAACATGTCACCTGTGTAAGTCAGTCTAACCAATAGGAACCTACTATAAGCTGGAATTTAAGTAATTTTTATTCCTATAAATTTTATGTTTTAAAGCAGTCTTAAAGCTGTTTAATTGGCAGATGTGCGTTATGGCATCAAAACATTGTCATGTATAAATATGCAGCTATAACATATGTAGGTCATTTTGAAATAATATTTCATGTCGATATACAATTGTTGCATATTATTCAAACAAATCGGCTATCGGTATGTTTGTAAGACTGCCGACTCCATAGAATAGTGGCAAGGGAAAATAAATGTCCGGCGAAAATAAGTGTATCGACTTTTAACATTTAAACAGACATTCCAAAGTTTGTATATTATGAATAGCTTAATATGCTATACATATATGAACAGTCAGATAAAAATAAGCCTAGAATATGAACGCATCTGCGAAATTTCACATTAAGCGTTTTGTTTTTAACAGACTCTACGGGAGGAAAATGCCCTTAACGTGAAACTTTGCACTTCACTTTCACATTCTATATGCTCTTGTCTATGCCTATATCGTTTTACTCTCATAGAACCTGTTATTAAGAAAATGCTTAACGTGGCTTAATGCAGTAAGAGGGTGATATTGAAACTCAGTACATGAACATGCAGCACGTTATTGTATAGCGTGTTTATAATGGTTTTCAATGGGAGAGAAATGCCTAACCTCATATGTTGTGTTAATAATCTGATTTAATCTGCTTGCCTATACAATGCTTTATTAATAAGGTAGGCCTATAGTCTTGCAGAGTTTGGTCTTATAATGTAAACCTTCCATTACATTTAGTATTTTCTTTATAATGAGGAAACATATGTTTTTCTGCTAGTTTGAAAAAGGTAAGCTAAGTTTTATTAATAGGTTGTGTACTAAATGTGTTGCTTCAATATCACTTTCTTAAGCCACATTAAGCGTCTTACATGAGGAAGAATGCTTGATTACGTGCCATCTAGCGATAGCAGGTTTTCTCAGACAGTGTGTGTGGATCAATGAATCACCTGATCCACATCTTTTTTATTGCATGTGCAAATTAGAACACACATTCTAATATAATATTATTTTTTTTTTATTATTAAAAAAAGAAAACATTTGTATTCACAAAAATCTCTCTATTTGTACAAATTGCTACACATTTATTTAATTCTAAATAATCGTGTTAATCATTTTGAGACCAAATTTTTCCCATAGGGCTTGCGCTTCAGTCAGGGGCCCATTCTTTGTACCTCGATTAATACATCCGAGATTATTTGACAGATGCCAGATCTTCTAATCATGATAACTGATCTCTGGCTAATTTGTTTCAAAACGAATTTGCAGATTCTGGATTAGCCTAAATTGTCTGAGATTACAGCATGTTCTTGTGTTCATAGGAAATGGCAGATATATTGATTCTCGAAACCATGATCAGCAACCTGCTGTGTCATTTTTTATGATGGACTACACAACATTATAATATTATTTGTAAATTTATTACAGTAAAATATATTAATATTATAATATGGTTTGTTAGGGTACTCTTGAAAGAATAGCAGTGGCTGGGACCGCCTTTAACTATCACCTCCCCGTAAAAATCATGTCATGATCATGTCAAATCGCCAACAATGAAACCCAGCTAATTGAGTAATCCACATACGAAGAACGGACCACAAGTTTCAATTAGGGATGGGACGGTATGAAAATTTCATATCACGATTATAGTGTCCAAAATAATCGTGATTATCAATATTATCACGGTTTTTGGTAAAAATTTATGAAAGTGCTCAAAAAGAACTGATGCTCACACTGAAAACATTTCATTTTATAATTGAAAATCAACAAACAACAAATAAAACAAGTCTCTCTATGCAGTTTTTTAAGCAAGATTCTATTCTATGGCATTTGCTTCTTTATAATGCCCGTCGTCAATAGCAACGCATTATTACACAGCGCACATCCATAACATTCACAACGGACGCGCGCTCTTGTTTCATTCAAATACAACTTGCCGTCTTGCGTCTCCGGTTTTTGATTGTATCGCAAAAATGAAATCAGAGTTGATTTATTGCTTACAGAGTTTGATAATATTGGTGTGATATATCTTGTCTGGACGATTGTTTTACAAAATGAATTCATAAACAGGTAAGATTTAAAACATTAGCTAATCTCATTATCAATTCAATATGTCCCCGTAATTATGTGGTAAAAATAAAATCGGTTTAATACGTGATGTATCTATACTTTACTATCCCTTAAAATATCACTCTTAATAATAGTCTTGTTTGAAGTTGTTCGTTCGTCTTTGGCTCAAATCCACTTGCTATGAACTTTTCTTCGCGGGAGCTTCACGTCTATTTCAAGTGAGTGACATAAAATGTTTCAACTCAAAACAACATTTCATGCCCAATTGTTTCCCAGACGTAGTTTTGGTATTGAGGTCAAAGTTAACTTGCCTTGCGTTCGGGTGATGATCACACAAGACGACTCGGCAGATTTGAAGTGTTTCTATTGCAGTGACTTTTTGTTCGGCCTACAGGGTGACCATCCTCGATAAAGTTTCCCTCAGGACTTTTGTAAAACCCAAAAATATGACCACACCTCAGATTTGGTCCTCTTAAAAGGCTGAAAAATCTCCTGAGCACGGTCACTGCCTTCCGCCATTCCTTCTCGAATAGTAATTTAAAAAAATATTGCGTGCTGCGCGCCTGCGTCAGACTGGCCGACAGGATTCAGTGAGTTATTAAAATCGCGTAATCAAACACGGTTTTAATGATAATTAAATTTTAAACGATAATACTAACCGTCAGTACATTTTATCACGGTTTATAGTGAAACCGGTTATCGTCCCATCCCTAGTTTCAATGTTATGAAAACCCTAGTGTACTACCATTAACTAAAACAAATTGAAAAAAAAAAAAAACTAGACAACCAAGGCTCCACAAATGGCAACAAAAACAAACTGCGGCAACCCGCTCCACGAAACATAACAAACTGTTCCAGCCAGTAACTGACAAGAAGGCCCTAGGGGTGGAGTTTGGGGTGTCAGTGCGCAGATGAGGAGGAGGGAGGGTGTCTCTAGCCTCTATCCTTTAAGTCAGTCAACAAGTCACCTTAATTTATATAGTGCTTTTAACAATATAGATAGTTTCAAAGCAGCTTTACAGTGATTGTTTTGGCTTTACACCAGCTATCACTTGAATTTTACAAGTATGGAGCACTGAGAAGTGCTGATTATATATTTATGCTTGAAAACAAGCAACACATGTGTTACTGCAGAGTTTATCTACGGTTCTTAATGCAATTGTTTTAATTCAGTTATCTTTTAAGGCTGCAAGTAAGGTATAAATGTATCAACAGACTGCTAATAAGTCGCTTTGGATAAAATCGTCTGCTAAATGGTTAAATGTAAATGCTATCGTACAGAAGCCAAAATTGTGGTATCGAGCCAACCTTAAATGGAAGTAGCGACATAACAAAAAAAGAAAAGTTTTCACAATAAAATCATTTGCATTTTAGGAAAAAAGTCAATTTCACGCTAAGTTTAAGTTCTTTCATTATACAAATTACTCCCATGAATCACTGGGATGACATAAATGGACTAAAATTAATGGTTCAATAAAAAATTACTGATGTTAAGTATAACTAATTTAAAGAAGATTGACTGCAAAATATTCACATACACCAAATAAATAGTTTGAGAGTGTAGTGACCAACTATGGACTACAATGTTTCATGGGAGTTTGCCAACAATTTATCTACTGAAAAACAAAAAACAAATGAGATGTGTACAGTTGTGGTCATGAAGTGTTTTGAAGGCATTAAGATCGAGAAGAGAAAAATATATTCATGTCTCTTACCAAAAACACCCATGGTACACATTATTTTGCCATAACAGTCACTCAAGCTATTGTATCAAGCTAAAAACGAAAAAGAAATGTATAAAGCTTAGACTATTTGAAGAAATACAATTATTTATTATGATTTTACACTGCACAAACTACAGCATTTTACTTAGCAAAAGCTTTGTTCATTTTCAAAGGGACATTGGCATATTAGTCATAATTAAAGTATTTTAGAGTCATTGCAAAACATTTTGAGCCATGTTTGGTGTTGTATTGATCCACAAACACGAATCTAACGTCTAACGTTAAAAACTGAGGGTTAAAGATAACATGTCCAAACGCGCATGTGCTAATTAATTGGGGTTGGTATTTGAATAAAATTTTGAAACTACGTGTTTTAAATCGAGTTTTGATTTCATTTCAAAATATTATTTAGAAAAAAACATCAACATACTCGTCGAAAATAATACGACCAAGCTCGCTAAAGCACACGGTGGGTCCTAGGTAAAAAAATGCACGTATCTGTTTCTTAATAAATGCGGAACTGCTGGTACCAATCCTTTACAGACGTGCTTACGTGCGCATATGACAAAATAATTATTTTATAATCTCTGCCACGCCTGAATACTATGGATGATAGTATAGATGTTAACAAAGAGACATACACTGAATAATTTTAAGCTCGTTTAAAGTAAAAAAAAAAACAACAACAACAACAACAGGAAATGATACCTTGCAAGGCTGCTGTGGGCTAGGTAAGCGGATCGCGCTATGCATTTAATGCTGCTTGTGTTTTAATAATCAATATTAATTCTTAAGTTCAACACTGTGCGTTCGTTTAAATCATATATATATACGAAAGCAAACATATTTATTTTCAAATACCTTTTGAACAAGGGCAGGGGTCCTTACTTCTCCCGTCGTCATCAAAACGCCATCTTAGAAGCTTGTGACGTAGGCAGAGTGACCCCTGACCCAGTTCAGATCAGTCTCACCCCCCTACCTGTCCTTCTGGAGGCATTACCATAGTATTACCTCAGGTTATTCTCTCGGAGTGACACGGAAGGCTCGTAATACTATAAATACGTTCACCTGAGCCTAAATGATAATAAATAGTTGAATAGAATAAATATTTTCTTTTATTTTCTAATTGAAATACAATATAAAATATTCTAAAGTAGGCTATAAATAATATTCTAAAATAACACTCTAAAATGACAAAACACTGAAATGAAAGAAAAAACTATAAAAAAAATACATTTATTGAGTGCACCTGGTTGTACAATGGCTTTGCCATAAATTATATATATATAACTGCTTAATAATTTTTACTATATTATGCAAAAGCATTATCAGATATATTATGAATTTAATAACTAAAAACACTCACTTCACAATTTTCTTTGTAACAATTGTACATACAAAAGTGGTGAGCCACACATTTAAACAAGTTAGTCATAACTTTAATCTTAGATAACTTTAATATTGTCTTGTATGAAGATCTGGTCTGATAGTTGTCAAGGTTGTTAGGAAGAGAAGGTTATAGAACCGTGGCTTCCTGGATAGCTTCAATCCATCTATAAGAGAGGCAAAATGTATATACTGTAAGATGATTATAATATTTAAATGTAATATTATTATGTAATTATTACTACATGTGTAGTACCTTCATATTTTAAATATTTTACATCAATAAATTTACCTTTTAAAGATCTGACTGTCACTTGCTCTGAAAATGTAGTAGAGCTTGTTTTTGTGATAAAGTTTAAAACACAATGAAGATTCTGGTTTCTCTGTTTGGAGAGAGAATCCGAGAAGGGGTTGACTTTCCAGAGCTGCTACATCCTGCATGGATACAACAACAAAAATAATATATAAATAAAAAACTTCAACTGAAAATATTATAATATAGTATATAAAATACATTTATCAAGTGCAATGAACTGGTAACAGTGGATTCATTGGTTGATTAAATACAATAAAGCGTGGTCACTGGTCATAAAGCATTCACTTCACAATGTAAAAAAATGCAGTTTATATTGGTAGACGTGAGGAACTGTAAAAAAATAAATAAATAAATAAAAAGAAAAACTACATCTTTTGATGAGAAAAAAGTTAATTGAAACTAAGCTGAAAAACTGCTCGCTCATTTGCTGGTTTGATGACAGAAACGTCACATTAACAAATGATTGGCCAGATTTACACATCAATTACTATTTTTGTGTACTCAGAAACTTGACCCACCAAGTTACTTGGATAATTACCATCCACAGTGGATAGATACTATCCTTTCAAAACAGCAGAAGCACTAGAAATAGGAGAAGCCTTTACCTCCCTGATCATTTCAGTCCGTCTCAGATTTATTTTCTTAATACACCTTCTTGGTTTTATTGTGCTCAATTCACCTATGCATGCCATGCCAAATTCCAAACACTTGTCTTAGTAGCCTAGTCTTTCATCATAATAGTATTATCTCACACCACCTAATCCTTTTTAAGTTTTCAGGGTGACTTGTCATGTTAACAATTTTTTTAACTGGTTGGGATTTGCAGCAAAATGTTTACTTTATTTCATGAATGGAGATCTCCAAATAAACACAGAGTCATGGTCAGAATTATTGGTCTTTCTTAAATATGATCAAAGATAATATTTTTAAAAGTCACAAATATATAACCTTTCATTGAAGTAAAACAAATGAAAGTGTGTGTTGGGGGGGGGGGCAGTCTTACCTCACTGGCAGCATATGTGTACAGAACTTTGTTCAGGATGACAAACCAGAACCGTTTCCACGGTTTCCTGTTGGCTTTCCTGTTGGAGAGCTCCAAGTAGCCGCTCATTGATGACCCATCTGTGTTCGCTGAAACCTGAAATTAATGAATGGATTCAATATACTGAGACTACTGTTCAGAAGTTTGGGATTGCTAAGATTGCTAAGAAAATGTTTTTGAAAGAAGTATTTTTTTTAAATAGAAAAACTCTTTTTGCTGCATAATATGTTTGTGGAAACCTTAATTTTTTATGATTCAAAATCATTCATTTGAATATCGTTTGTAACATTATACATTTATTTATTGTCACATTTAATGCATCTTTGCTGAATAAAAGTATCCATTTCTCATCTTCAAATAGAAAAATTCCAAACGTTTGAAAATGAAATTAACTCATAAATGTAACTGGTAAATGGTTCGATACACTGTGAACTGGAAGCTGTCTTTATTATATTAGGTCAGATTAAGTCAGTTTTGATTGGCATCTAAAAGACAGTTGCAGTTCTTTGGATCATCACCTCTTTTAGGGCTGCTGGTATTTTCTTCTGCTTTCTGAATGGAAAGGAACCAGGGGACTTAGGTGAAAGAGCCACATTACTGGGTGCTTCGTCACCTAATATGAGTAAAATGACACACAGGCACTTATTTTATAGAAATCAATACAAATACATTAAAAATACATTAAAGCAGACAGTGTTTCTGTATGAGTGTGTTTGCTGGATGAACCTGAATTGCTCTGCTGCAATGCAGAAAAGCAGAGATCGCAAACTCGCACAAGGCGATTCTTCATATATTTCAGTGGCTGTTCATTAGTCGAACAGGCCTGACATACAACCTACAAGCCAAGAGAGAAGAAGGCATGTGCACATAAGCATCATTGAACAGAGAAGAAGGCATGCGCACATAAGCATTATTGAACAATTATTTGCCACAGAAAGACTGAAAGAAAACTTTACACGCAATATTTCCCTTACAATCACATATAACAAAACTTTACGTTATAATTTTTTCAAATATTTTTTTTTTTAATATAAATGAATATGAAGGGGCTATATGTATATAATTTTCATGTATTCATCGATTTTTTTATTGCCAGTGTTTAAACAGCTTGTAACAAAACTTAAAAAACAAGTCCTTCCCTGTTGTCTTTTAAAGCTCGTAGGCTGATTTTTATGTAAATAATTTGGGATGTTTTTGCCAGGAAAATCAAAAGGATGTGTTGTTTAGAACCTTTCTCTTCCTTTCAATGACATATTAAATGAATAAAATGTTCAGGATAATGCCGTAAGAGCTCTGCACTGTATTAGAACTCTTGTTCTCCATGCTGCTAAGACAAATTAACTAATAACTTTTTTTTCCCATGGAAATGAATCAACACTAAACTTATTTAAACTGGACAATGACTTTCTTCTAGAGCTTCTATACAACCAAAACAACCTTTGTTGCATTCATTTCTCACTGTACATCTACTTCCGCTTCACCCAACGGTTCTTTTTATCACTGCGCAACCCTACAGTTCCTATGGTGTGTTTATTTGAGCTTTCATGCATATTAGACATTGGAACATTGTTCCTGTTCATAGTCAGTGACTAATTTTTTCTAGCAGAAGGAAGGCTTTTAGTGAATTTACTTCATGAAAGTTGCACTAATAATTTTTTTTCCCTTTAATATTTTTATTGTGTAGTAACCGTTTTATAAAAGCAATAAGGTACTCGAGGCAAGTGCTGTATCGTGAATAAGTAACGGCTAAAGTGGTTACTCCGGTTCGCATCGTGCCTAACAACTCCCTTCAGCTGTTACTTTTTCACGATACAGCATAGCCTCTCATACCTTATAGACCATTTCACAAGATGTAAACAACACTGGTCCAGAAGCACTTCCTGTTTCAGTTTTTTAACACTACATAAAAGCTGGGATAAAATACAACCAACAGAACATATAAAACTGAATCAAAAAGTTAAACAAACATCTTTAAGATGTATTGTTTACATGTGAAATAAAGAAAACAGTTACAAACTGAAACAGGAAGTGCTTCTGGACCAGTGTTGTTTACATCTTTTGAAATGGTCTATAGCTTACATATAAATTACGGATTTAGGATGTTCTTTGACTGTATGATGCTGCAAAGGTATTTCCAACTTCTTTTTACTTCTAAGCAAAGAACGGAACAGAAATTCGCAGTCAGTATATCAGGGCCTTAATCACGCTCAGTCTTTGTAGTTCATTAACGGCCACCGGTGTCGCTAGTAGAGTTGTGCAAGAATGACGTCATAACCCGAAGACTAATTTTCCTATGTGTATTTAAACAAAGGACTTAAGGGTTTGAAACTACACAAGGGTGAGTAATTAATGACAGAAAAGTTTTGGGTGTGAACTAACCTTTAAATCCATGCTCAAGTTTAAGTTCATGTTTCAAGACAGATTTTTGTTTATTTTGTTCATGTTTGTCTACAAACCGAAAGGTTGGTGGTTCAATCCTCGGTTCCACCTGACCAAGTGTCGAGATGTCCATGAGCAAGACACCTAAACCCAGCTGCTCCCAACGAGCTGGCTGGCGCCTTGCATGGCTGACACCGCCGTCGGTGTATGAATGAGTGTATGAATGGGTGAATGTGAGGCAAATGTAAAGCTCTTTTGTGGCGATTAGGTCTATGAAAGCGCTATATAAATGCAGTCCATTTACCATTTGTATTCACATGCAACTCACCGTCAATGGACTTATGTTACAATGAGATTCTTCATGTTGAAAATTCACCCCAAAATGAAAATTCTGCGTGTTGTACATCACATGTAGGCTCACTATTGGCTGACGCTGGTCATGTGTGTGATGCATGTGACGTACAACTCAGAAGTGCTGCGCTGTTACACTACATGAACTAACTCAAGGCCCACAAAGAAGGAAATTAATAGTTGAATAAAGTTGTTATTTTTGTTTGTTTTGTTTTTTTGCACACAAAAAGTATTCTCGACGCTTGATAAACTTAAGGTTGAGCCACTGTAGTCACTTGGACTATTTTAACGATGTCTTTAATAACTTTTCTGGGCCGGGGCAAGTTTCAATTCCTTAGAAGCCTATGGAGGAGTGATCCAGCTTGTGTGTGTCAAAGAGTTTCTAATTTGCCCTTGTTTTGTTCTTTTTCTCATTAAAGCCATTGGTGTTCATTAGTGATTGTATATCAAGAGTAGGGCTGCACGATGTATCATTTTAGCATCGATATTGCGATGTGCGCATCCACGATAGTCACATCGCAAGGATGTGTGATGATGTCAATTAGGGATTGTAGTCAATCCGTTATTCATAATCAGTAGGCTACATGCCAGCAGTAACGCTAGTGATTTGGTGACTAATTGCAAAGTTTAACCATCATAGTGTGAGAGTTTATCTATTTGCAAGTCATGTCAGTTTAAACATCAAGCGCATGAAGACTGGAACTTGCGCGCTGTTTTCGGTCAGCCTTACTAAAGCGCATTTT
Organism: Pimephales promelas; assembly: GCF_016745375.1. The sequence continues at coordinate 2,383,754 of NW_024122001.1, forward strand.
TGTCCTGCCAAAGGTTGATGGGTGAGTGATGACGATGAGTGACTTCTGTGCTCGTTTAACTGAGAGAGTGAAAGCCCTGGTCTTACTCTCTCTCTCCCTCCCTTGCCTATATAAATGAATTGAGTCGACTGAATATCTTTGAGAATATATGACGGTAAAAGTTCGGAAGACCAAAGTTTTTTTTTTCTTCTGAACTACCACTGGTTGTGAATTTTGCTAAAATAAAGTTGCCTTATCTTCTCTCAAAACCAACTTTAACTGGAAAATAGCATTATTCACGAACCACTATAAAGCCAAAACAATCTCTGTTTCAATATATGCGTATCTATGTAAAGCTGCTTTGAAACAAGCTACATTGATAAAAGCGATATATGAATGAAGATGACTTGACTTGACTATTGCGCATGCGCCTGTTACAGCGTCCACTGCGTATTGGACCATCCAGCTACGTCATCATGCTACAGACTGCAGCGAGGACCTCTTGGGATAGGTCCGTGGTCACGTCCAATTCGTGAACTAATGACTCATTTGAACTGATTCACTTTAATGAATGGTTGAAACAACTGATCTATCCAAAACTGAACTCAAGAGACATCAATCGGAAACACTTTACAATAAGGTTCCATACATTAAAGTCTAGTTAACTACATTAGTTAACATTCTATTAATATTAGTGTGTTTTAATGCGGATTTACTCCATGACAAAACCACCCCAGTCATTCTAGAATGATTCATTCTTTCCAAATAGAGCTATTCAAGTCATCTGGAGAAACTGTTTATATATCGCAATATACATCATGGAAAAATAAAATATCGCAATGCCATTTTTTACCAATATCATGCAGCCCTAATCAAGAGCATGTCCTTGTGGTGGGGACAAAGTGGTGGGGACAATATGGACCCTGGCAAAAAGGGGTGGGGACATATCAACCCGTCCCACTTGCAAATTATGCCTATGACAGAAAGTGTTTTGAGTGATTGGATCACACAGTGGACATGCATCGCTACTCTGGTTTTGCTTCTTGTGAACGGATTACCAAGAATGTAATTTAATATCAGATGTAAATGGGGTCTAAAGGGAGCAAAATCTTCTCACCTTCCCACAGGCTCTGCAATGGTGGCGTCTCCAGGCAAGGGTGAACTCAGAGGTACAGATCATACACATAGTGACTCTCTGATCTGGGATCCATATTGGGCGCCTGGTTCCCAGCTGGGCCTCAATGTCTACAATGTCTGGGGTTGCCTGGAAAATTTCATTGATTAAGTTTACAACAGAATTGCACACATGAAGATTAATATAAAGTGTATGAGTCAGTTTACCATCTCAGGGTTTCTAACTGAGGCGAAGGTGGTCTCTTTCTCAGTATAATCGTTGATTGCATTAGAAATAGCCTGTAGCCACTCATCTCGACATGCAGCAGAGCTTTGCGGATAAAACCATGAGGGTTTGTACATCAGAAACATTCAATTGTATGATTTTTGTTATGGGGCATAAAATAAATAAGATTCAGTATTCACATTGTTGGGAAAAAAATCATAATTTATTTACTCTTTTGTCATACCAAGTAAGGAATAATTGACAATGAGCTGTTGAATTATAAGAAAAATAATCCACACCAACCCAAGGTGGTACTACGGCCACGGCGAGAAGCAGATTACACCTCGGGTGTGCATTATTTTTCAATAATTCAATGGCCCGGAGTCAATTATTCTGCTTAAACTGTAGTGACCACACCTCAAAACGCTGTTCAGATGATTTATTTCAAAACATTTGTCAGGTTTTTGTCTTTATGTGTATAACTAAGTTCTTCTAACAACCTTCCAACCTTTTGTGGACAGTTCTGAATACGCTGTTGGATGACTTGAATTCCGATTGCCCAATGATGTTGTATTTGGATATATGTCGGATCAGGCCAGCTCTTAGGGAAAGAAAAGTTGACCTTCAGGGTCAACTCTGTGCTGGACTGGTTTCGGACGGTGGCATAGAAAGCTCGCAGCTGGTCATTTAAAGCGCATGTCCCATCTCAATCTACTTTTTTGGCCTTAAAGGGTTAGTTCACCCAAAAATGAAAATTAAGTCATTAATTACTCACCCCCATGCTGTACCAACCCCGTAAGACCTTCGTTCGTCTTCGGAACACAAATAAAGATATTTTTGATTAAATTTGAGAGCTGTATAACTACCACATTGGCTCCTAAAGGACTGCCTCTTGACGGCCCAGAAAGTCAATGAAGAAAATGTTTAAATATCCCAAGTGACTACCGTGGCTCAACTATATGTTTATCAAGCGACGCGAATACTTTTTGTGCGAAAAAACAAACAAAAATAACGAGTTTATTCGACTATTTCTTTTCTTCCTTGTAGGCCAGAACGAGACTTCCTTAGATTTCCACGACGCATGCGCGAGAATTGCGATCTGAAGTGGTGTAAGCTGATGTGAGCAGATCGCAAATCTCGCGCATGCGTCGTGGAAATCTAAGGAAGTCTCGTTCTGGCCTACAAGGAAGAAAAGAAATAGTCGAATAAACTCGTTATTTTTGTTTGTTTTTTCGCACAAAAAGTATTCGCGTCGCTTGATAAACATATAGTTGAGCCACGGTAGTCACTTGGGATATTTAAACATTTTCTTCATTGACTTTCTGGGCCGTCAAGAGGCAGTCCTTTAGGAGCCAATGTGGTAGTTATACAGCTCTCAAATTTAATCAAAAATATCTTCATTTGTGTTCCGAAGACGAACGAAGGTCTTACGGGGTTGGTACAGCATGGGGGTGAGTAATTAATGACTTAATTTTCATTTTTGGGTGAACTAACCCTTTAAGTCAGACATTAAAAACATTGACAGCCCAAGCTTTTGTTTAGTTGGTGTTTTCTTCATGTTTTTCGCCTTCGAATCTGTCCAGCTGTTCTTCACTGATTGTTTTGTCTTTTGTTGTTGCCGGCTGCCTTCAATGTCCACTCCTTTTTTATTTATTTTTTCATCTGGACTTTCCAATAGGCTACTGCTGTTGGCCAGTAGTTAAAATGTCATGTTCACCATAAATATTAAAATTCACTTTCAAAAAAATATAAATTGTTTGTCATTTTGATATTGTTATGTCAGTGCGCTATATTGGTATTGTGTCTATTTTCCATTATTACTGTTACGAAACTGCTCCGAGACGTAGAGATGAAGATCCAAATGCAGCTTTTCTTTAAGAATAGTCGTACAGGCAGGGTCGAGAATCAACAGACAGGACAATGGAGAATACACAGTGGGAATCCAAGAAACAGGCAGAGGTCAGGGCAGGCAGCAATAATCAGAATCCAAAAACAATCCAAAGTCAAAAACCAGAAAACGAACACGGAAAACGCTCAGAAATGCAGACACACAGTACAACAAGACTTTGCGGTGAGTGAATGTGAACACAAGGACAGAATATAGACAGACTAACAGGATGAGACACAGGTGAATGCAATCAGTGAATGTGATCAGTGATGACGAGTCCGAGCAGTGAGTTCTGGGAAATGTAGTTGTGAGTGAAACATGAACATCTGGTGTGGAGTGCCCTCTGGTGACACCTGGTGACCGTTACATAGACCCCTCGGGCGGCCACTGCGGTGAAGACCCCTCGGACGGCCACTGCGGTGAAGACCCCTCGGGCGGCCACTGCGGTGAAGACCCCTCGGGCGGCCACTGCGGTGAAGACCCCTCGGGCGGCCACGGCGGTGAAGACACCTCGGGCGGCCACGGCGGTGAAGACAAGTCATAAGGACAGACACAAACACAGAAACAAACACTGGCTCGGGAGGAGACACTGGATCGACCATCTTGTCTGGAGACACTGGATCGGCCATCTTGTCCAGCCACACTGGATCGGAGGCGGCCATCCTGTCCTTAGACACTGGTTTGGAGGCGGTGACATGAACAATCTCTGAATTGGCAGAAGTAACATGAAGAGTCTCTGAATCGGCCGTCTTGTCCATAGACACTGGCTCGGAGGCGGCCATCTTGTCCTTAGACACTGGCTTGGAGGTGGTGATGTGAACAATCTCTGAATTGGCAGAAGTAACATGAAGAGTCTCTGAATCGGCCATCTTGTCCATAGACACTGGCTCGGAGGCGGCCATCTTGTCCTTAGACACTGGCTTGGAGGTGGTGATGTGAACAGTCTCTGAATTGGCAGAAGTAACATAAACAGTCTCTGAATTTGCCATCTTGTCCATAGACACTGGCTTGGAGGCGGCCATCTTCTCTTTAGATGCTGACTCGGAGGCAGTGACGTGAACAGTCACTGGATTGGCAGAAGTAACATGAACAGTCTCTGAATCGGCCATCTTGTCCTTAGACACTGGCTCGAGGCGGCCATCTTGTCCTTAGGCACTAGCTCGGAGGCAATGACGTGAAAAGTCTCTGGCTCGGCAGGGCTGACGTGAAGCGTCTCAGGCTCGGCAGGGCTGACGTGAAGCGTCTCAGGCTCGGCAGGGCTGACGTGAAGCGTCTCAGGCTCGGCAGGGCTGACGGTGAGCGCAGGCTCGGCAGGGCTGGCGGTGAGCGCAGGCTCGGCAGGGCTGGCGTGAGCGCAGGCTCGGCAGAGCTGGCGTGAGCGCAGGCTCGGCAGGGCTGGCGGTGAGCGAAGGCTCGGCAGGGCTGGCGGTGAGCGCAGGCTCGGCTGACGGTGAGCGCAGGCTCGGTAGGGCTGGCGGTGAGCGCAGGCTCGGCAGGGCTGACGTGGAGCTCAGGCTCGGCAGGGCTGACGTGGAGCTCAGGCTCGGCAGGGTGGACGTGATGATCCTCAGCTTTGTCCACCAAACCCAAATAAAGATCCAAATGCAGCTTTTATTTAAGAATAGTCGTACAGGCAGGGTCGAGAATCAACAGACAGGACAAAGGAGAATACACAGTGGGAATCCAAGAAACAGGGAGAGGTCAGGGCAGGCAGCAATAATCAGAATCCAAAAACAATCCAAAGTCAAAAACCAGAAAACAAACATGGACAACGCTCAGAAATGCAGACACACAGTACAACAAGACTTCACGGTGAGTGAATGTGAACACAAGGTATATATAGACAGACTAACAGGATGAGACACAGGTGAATGCAATCAGTGAATGAGGTACAGGTGAATGTGATCAGTGATGATGAGTCCGGGCAGTGAGTTCTGGGAAATGTAGTTGTGAGTGAAACATGAACATCTGGTGTGGAGTGCCCTCTGGTGACTCTCAAGGCCACTCCACCTGGTGACCGTTACAATTACAGTAACTACGTGAAGTGATATGGTCAAGTCAAGTCAAGTCAAGTCACATTTATTTATATAGCGCTTTTCACAATACAGATTGTATCAAAGCAGCTTCACAGTGATAACATGAAAGTAGTACAACACAGATCAATAATATTGTTAAATATTAAATATTAAATCTCACCAACTGAGCAAGCCAAAAGCAAGGCAACAGTGGCAAGGAACCAAAACTCCATCAGATTGGATGGAGAAAAAAACCTTGGGAGAACCCAGGCTCAGTCGGGGCCAGTTCTCCTCTGGCTAACATTCATATTGTTTATATATAAATATTAAATATAAATATTATTATATGGAACCGTAATGCGGTCAAGGAACTACTTTAGCCGTGCGCTTCTCTAAAAATAGTTGCGCACCTTAGAACATTCATCAGCTAGTCCGATTCAAGCATAGCGTAGTACAAACCTGTAAAAACCCCAAACCTCTTGCTTCTGTGAAACACAGAGGATATTTAGAAAACTGACTTTCCCTTCTCCATACAATGTTGTCACTGACAAATTCTTTAAAATTTCTTTAGTGTACATGTAGGTTTGGTACGACATAAGGTGAATAAAAAATGACAGAATTAGATTTATTTATTTATTTATTTAACTTTAAAGTAAATGTAAATGAATGGATAGGACAAAAAATGAGCATCACATCATCGACCCACATGATTTGAAACTTTTTAAAGATGCTCACCTGGCAGATAAAATGAAAGATCGTTCAACACTCTCAATGTTCAGCTCATTTTGATACCCCTCTTGACTAGGTTTACTAACCTGAGGAAAAAATACAGATAATAAAAGAGAAAAGACAATATGAAATTTATAAATATTGCTCTTTTTACAAAAATCATTGATGACAATTGTTTAATTATTTATTTAAAACAAAACTATATTTCATTTCAATATGATAAATTTAGAATAAAGATCTCACCTTCATGCTAGCTAATGGCAGTACGTTGTTCAGTTTGAAATTCCCAGATGCTACTTGCGTGGTATAGAGAAGACAATCGTTTGTCTGTTCAAATACAATAGAAATACATTTTTATAGAGCAAGAAAAAGAATCAAAACATATTTTAGGGTTTTTTTTACATAAAAATTGCCCTAACCTAACATTATAGACATTGAAAGTACCTGCACAAAAGTTCACATAAAATCAACATTACAAAAAAAATACCACAAGTTCTGCCTTTGATTCGATTTTGTTGTAAGCAATAAGGTACGAGAGACTGTGCTGTATCGTGAATAAGTAACGGCTGAAGGGCGTTGTTAGGCACGACGCGAAGCGCAGCCACACAATATTAAAGTAAAAAAACAATGTATTAGTGCAACTTTCTTGAATTAAAATCACTAAAAGCCTTCCTTCCGTGAGAAAAAATAGTCCCTGAGCATGAACAGCAACAACGTTCCAATGTGTAAAATGCATGAAAGCTCAAATAAAAACAACATAGAACCGCAGTGTTGCGAAGCGATCAATAGAACCGTTGGGTGAAGCGGTCATAGCCGTGTTTTATCTTGAATAAAGCACAGTTCTTGACCAATCAGAATCAAGGATTCAAACTAACCGTTTTATAAATATATATACTGTATATATTCTATTGTTCACTAATACATACTCACATCTATGAACAACTATGAACAAATTAAGTCCTATGGTAAAATGAAGCCCTGCACACTGAATAGAGTGTTTCACTTGGAAATATGTCTCATGTACAGTTGCATTGTGAATATTGATTCATGTCATTTTTAATACAATTGAATGAGAATTGACAACTTTAACTTACTAAGAAGAACATTCGAGGCTGCATCACTTTCCTGGAGAGCTTCATCAAGATCCCTTCCTTTAACAAAACCTAAAGAAACATACATTGATATATTTCAAAAGCATTTACTGTTGCAAATAGTTCTGTCACAGTTGGTAAATCCTATGTCTTCTTCATGTTCCGTGTTTCTGTTGTTGTATGTTCAAAAGGAGATTTATGCCATGGACTTACCACCAAAACTCAACGATTTAATCGCTCTAGCATTAAGAGTGGAAGCCAGGCTGTCTCGAGTGGAGCGGAGAGTACCCAACTACCGTTCTTCAGCGGAATCTGAGGGTCATCGTGCTGGAGGTGGGGACGCGGTCAGCCCCGTCTACGATCCCGAGCCTATGCAGGTGGGTTGAGCCCGGCTTTCCCAGGATGAGAGGGAAAGGCGGAGATCCCAGGGCCTTTGCTTGTAATGTGGGGGAGCGGGACTCTTTGCCTACAACTGTCCGTTAAAAGGCCGAGCCCGATAGTAAGTATGAGGCTACTATCGGGTGGGATCTCCACCGCGAAGACCTCATCGACATCGACTCTCCTTCCTGTTAGACTCCGATGGTCCAACCACCGTCACGATTGTCATGCACTTCTGGACTCGGGCGCCGAAGGTAACTTCATGGATCACAACTTTGCACTCAACCATCAAGTTCCCCTCAAACCACTCACCCATCAGATTGCAGTGCACGCCCTCAACGGTCAAAAACTCCCCACTATATCTCTGGTTACTGAAGACATCAACCTCATCACGTAAGGCAATCACTCTCACCATCTCATTTTACATACTGAACACTCCGCTTGCACCCATCGTTCTTGGTCACCCATGGCTCACCGGTCACAATCCCAAAATAGACTGGCAGCTCAAATCAGTAGCGGCATGGAGCAGTTTTTGTCATAAGTCCTGTCTTGACTCTGCCTGTCCGTCTGTTTCTGTTCATGTGTTACAGGAGGAGACAGTGGATTTATCCAATGTGCCCACGGAGTATCGGGATCTGAAGGAGGTGTTCAGTAAGTCTCGGGCTGATTCTCTCTTTTTTTTGTGGGGAAGAAAGATGGATCATTGGGACCTTGTATTGATTACCGAGGGTTGAACAACATCACGGTAAAGAATACTTATCCTTTGCCGTTGATGTCTTCAGCCTTCGAGAGGTTGCAAGGAGCATCTATCTTCACGAAATTGGATTTAAGAAATGCTAATCATTTGGTCCGCATTAGGGAGGGGGATGAATGGAAGACCGCTTTTAATACCCCTAGGGGGCACTTTGAATATTTGGATTTTCTGTTCATTCTAATAAACAACTGAGTAACTCGCTATTCTTCCCAGTTTATTCATTACAATTTCAACAAGAGTGAACTGTTGTTGTTAACCTACCCTTCCTGGTTTGACAATCACATGATTCCCAATCAAGCGGCACTGAACCTCATAGAGCCTCTGGGAGTTATCCTGTTTGAAAACAAAAAAATTGCATTTTGCAATATTTATCAAGAAAAGTTATAGTTATTTTAGAAAGTAAAAAAATTGATTCTGAATTACCTCTTGTCTTACGAATTCATTGGCATGATTAGCCACCTCCTTTACTATCACTAGGGCAGCTGTAGAGATTTATCAGGACATCATTATTTTCATATAATAAAAATTTCAGATCAGGATTTGGTTGTACTGTATGTATTTAGATGAATTAAAGGTGTGTCTAACAATGGAAGATTTCGAGAGCTTTCATTTTCACCTTCTGCATCTCTGTAGTCTGGGGATTCTTCATCTAGATTGTTCAAATAATCTGAGGAAAATATAAATATTAAAAAATTTGAGAGTAATTTAAATATATTTGAAATGCATACATTATATATATGAAGAGTTCAGATGCAAAAGCCTCTAAATGCCATTTGAAATTTTCTTCTTTAATGATGATTTTTATCAAACTTGTATATTTAAGTTCAGTAATTTCACTTAAATAACAATTAATAGGTAATTATAATTGCCATTTAAGTGAAATCACTGAACTTAAATATACAAGCTTGATAAAAATTATCATTCTAGAAGAAAATTGCAAATGGCACTTAGAGGCTTTTGCATCTGAACTCTTCATATATATATATATATATATATATATATATATATTAATAATAAACAATTGGAAGTTGCCATTTCACTAGCTCATTTTTAGCCAGTTTCCATTCTAAACTTCATCTAGTCACGTAAGGGCATCTCTCAGCGGCCATTATCCTGTTTGTATATGATACATACTATTACCCAGCAAACACAATCACGTGTTGCAAATGCTGCCTCCATGATGTTGCCTTTAGTTTCAAACCAATAGAAATTGACTGTAATGCAATTCCAATAATTTAATAATCTATAAATCTACAATAATCCTGTTATTTATGTAATTTATGCCACACTCTGTCAGTTTAAATCTAGACTAAAAATGCATCTCTTTAACCTGCCAATCATATAGAACATTATACATTTCTATTATTCAAATCAGTTAAATGCTTATTAGGCTGCATAGATTAGGTCAACTGGAACAAAGGACACTTCATTTGATGTACTTGTTACATCATAAGAAGAACGGCATCTACGCTAATGTCTTTCCATTTATTGGAATGTCTTTCCAGGCCGGATCCAGATCATACGGCGAACCAGCACCTGGACACGACCACAACGCCTTTGCCCCCATGCTATTTCTACATTACAGACAGTGGTTGATCCACGAAATTAGTAATTTGGTAGTTTGTTTTTGTATTTCTGTTGGTAATGTCCTTGTCTTCTAATACTGATAACAACTTGTGCAAAATACAAGTCTGCAATATGTTGATTAATCAGGAAATAAAAACACATCATAACTTATTCAGACAAATAGCACTGCTGTATTTCATACATTTTTTACAACAGACTGCTTTATTTCCAAGTTGATGCATGCATGGTAAACTTTACATTTTAATACAATATAGTACAATTAATTTTTTAATTTGAATTGTATAGGCTTTTCTAATCAATTCCAGATATACTGCATGTTCATGTTTAATATTTCCTCCATAATTACGTACATAAAGAAATATATTTTTTGTAAGGTCGGTTATCTTTGTCGAAAGTGCGCAATAGATACACCCACATTAACAATATCAACATATGACTTATTTTTTCCCGAAAAGACCATAAACATTACAAACAACACGTAACAAATAATGTAAATACATATGTCGTACATTTAATCCTGTGAGACTGAGACGCTGCAAATCGAATGATTTTAATGTCGCTACTGTCGCTAGGGAATAGTAAGATGGCCGCTCAAACACTTCACCGCCTGATGGCAGTTCAGAATGCAATGAGCAATTTAGTCATTATACAGATCAGTGCTAGGCTAGCAACTGCAATAAGCTAAAACCTCTTACCTCTTAAGTGTACTAAAATTACACTTACTGCATGTTGTGCTTAAAACCACCCAGAATACCTTAGCAACCGGATAGCAACAACCTAGCAACCATCCACAATACCCTAGCAAACTGAACCACAATGTGTTACTAATCGAAACACACCATATAAACAACACAATCTGGTCAAACAACTTGTTGCAACCAAGTTCGAGTCATCTTTATTTATACAGTGATTTATACAATAACGATTATTTCAAAGATGTTTTACAGTGATAAACAGGAAAATAATGATCAAGGATGCGAACAGGAATCAATTGTGATGTAAAGCAGCTCTAAAAACACAATAGTGTCATTGTTCAGCTGTAGTCAGTTCAGTTTTCATTTCATTTGTGAAATTATTTCAATCAAAGCAGCTTTGCAGAAAACAGGGGTGTCATCATCCATTTCAGTTCAGATCTCGTTCAAAGGTGTCAGTCCAATCAAACACACATTGCAATGTGCTAAAAAAACACGCACTAAAAACACCTTAGTGTCAGTGTGTAACAAGCTAACTCACTGACAACTGCACCACTATGTGCTGAAAAAACTACTCAGAAAACCTTAGAAACCACAAAGCAACACCCTGGAAACCACTCAAAATAACCTAGAAACTGCACTGCCATGCCCAGAACACCTAAGCAACCGCATAGCAACACCCTAGCATTGTGGCAGTGATTTATGTATAGGAAAGCACTCCCATTTCCTTCATAAAATCTTTCTAAAGTGTAAAAATTCTCACCAGTTAGGAGGAGCTGATATTGTGGAATCCTCTGGATAGGTTTAAGCATGTAATGTTTCACTGCGAGGTTAGCGCAGCATGGATTGCTCTGTATCATTGAGAAAGTAAGGCAGAGAAAGAAAGACAGAAGTTGATTTTTTTGTGAAAACATAGTATACTTAAGCACAATATATTCATATATACTTTAGTGTAACTAAATGTATTTGTGGCCCACTATAAATAGGTCTTAAGTCATGTCAGAAAGCATCTATTTACGAATTAAAATGCACATTGAACATCAGCACAACTCGTAATTAGGAGTTTTGGTAACTTTGTTATTTAAAGTATACCTAAAGTATAGGCCTACTTGCAATAGTTCCACTATAACACAATCAAATATGGATAATTATCAAATTACGGATATTTAAAGTGTATAATAATTGAAGTTAAAAAAACAAAAACAAAACCACCTGAGAGACTATTCACATCAATACAAAGGCATTTAAGGTATGAATTAAAAACAAGTCGGAGTGGTTCTATTACCTCAAACTCTTTGACGACTTTGGCAAATGCTGGGTTTTTCCGGCAATGCTCTTCTAGAAGTGCCACATTCTTGGAGAACTCACAAATATAATTGGAGTACATTTTGAGATAAGGTCCTCTCTTCACAAATATATCTGCTACACGACAATGCTTGTTCCTGATTGAACAAGGAAACTTCTATAAATAAAAATACAACCATTTGTTTACACATGTTGTCCAAACCTGTACTATACGTTTCGAGACCAGTGTTGTGAACAAGACCAGTTTATTTAATTGAAAAGATTCAAAAGAATGTTTTCCCAAAAGGACATAGCTAATTCTGCAAGATGGCAAGTGCAGATGTCAATATTTTCAGTGGCTAAGGAGTAACTAGCAAATCTATTGTTGTGTGTTCATACCTATGGTTCATACAGATGATGACAGAACAGGCCAATTCAGTTTAAAAATTCATTTTTAAATAAAACCTTTAGTTTTTATCAATAATTTGGTCACACTTTAGTTTAGTTTAATTCTCACTAACTACGATTTTTGCCTCGATAACTCCTAATTACTGTTTATTATTACTTAGTAAGGTAGTTGTTAAGTTTAGGTATGGGGTATGATTGAGGGAAGTAGTATATGGTCATACAGAGTAGGGCATTAATGTGTGCTTTAAGTACTAATAAACAAGTAATAAGCATGCTAATAAGCAGCTAGTTAATAGTGAGAATTAGTGAAAATTGAACCCTAAACTAAAATGTTACCAAAAATGTATAATGCCTTTTTTAAATAACTTGAAAATGACTCGTCATATCTAGTTTCCACACCTTTTGTGGGTAAAATGCTTTATGGAATTAGACCCAATGTAGCCTGGATGCCAGCCCGAACTCCGCCCACAACATTTTTTGGACGGGAAGTTCGGTCTGGACTCGATCCATTGAGGAATAATTATGATCGGTTCAGAAATCATCGGGCCAATCAAATTGCCAGGGAGGGCTTTATACGATGATTGACAGGTGGTCTTCAGTAACGTAATCCTCACGTCATCAAAGTGCGCTTGTCAAAGATGACTGCAGCTGGAGAATTGAGATGTATAGATTCCGCTGTCGTGTCTTTTGTAAAAAAAAAAAAATCGACAGCGCATTCATTTTAATAGACAAACAGAGAACTGCAATCAAGGCATTTGTCGATCGGAAAGATATTTTTGGCTTCCTTCCTACATGATTTGGGAAAAGTGTAACTTATCAGCTGGCTCTGACGGTCGTTAAGAAGATCATGGGACGTAATGAAAAGCCTGTGGTCGTTGTGGTTTCTCCTTTGGTAGCACTCATGGAGAAGTAAGTAAAAGAAGTAACACTCGTTATTTAAAGGTTCTCTGAGCGATCCTGGGTGTTGTTGACGTTCGGAATATTTTCAAACAAATCGGAGGCTAGCTAGACCCTCCCTCCGCCGCATCTCATCTCCTCCCCCTCCCTTCCGTCCTTCCTGAAATAATTGTGAACGTGCATTTCTAGCTAATTATATCCTTGTGTGGGTTTGGCGAACAGAAAGCGTCAATTTAGAAGAAAAAAAACAATTGAACGTTACCCACCTGTCCAGCAAAAACAGAGCAACCTGACGTCGGACTGGAAGCCCTTCTGCCGCCGGAGTTCTCGCCATCGTTCAAAAGCTTTGCTACCGATGTAAATTCGGAACTTCGCACGTTCTTTATCCGACTCCTTCTTCTTTTTAATTTGTTCTTCAGAACGACGTCTATTTGGTCGTGAGTCGGCCATTTTTCAAACTTCCCTCTGATGCTTATCTCCTTCACACACACACCCCCTTCATGTGCAAGCGCACTAACCCCCCAGACCCACCCTCAAATACTTCTTGCCAGTGATTGGCTGGAACACTGTTTGTTAGGTTTCGTGGTCCGGGTGAGACATGATTGATTTGTTGCCGTTTGTGGAGCCTGTGGTGTCTACAGAGACCGCGTTTTTTTACAGTGTGTTTAGGGGACAGTCAGCTAGCCGATAGTGAGGAGACGTTTGATGTATGTGACAAAAAATGTTTTGGCCCCACATCGCTTAGAGAACCTTTAACTTCTAAAATAAATAAAGTTAGGCTATACATTCTGTATTTGAAAACTGCGCTATGCAAAGGAGTTGACTTATGCGCTGCTCTGATTGGTTGGTAGGTCTACTGACTATCCAATTGAGTGCAGAGGTTTTTTTTTGTCCTGGTTCGGTTACGACACACCTCATAATCAAACCCAATGGAGGAGTTTCAGTCTCATATTCTTTCTTGAATATATTCTTTCTTTCTTGAATCACTCATATTCTTTCTTGAATATGAGTATGACGAAGTCAGGCTAGACCCAATGAGTATATAGGCAATGATCTGATGCTCATAATTGTCACTACATTAAAACTGCAATTCATAAATACAAAGACTTGAAAACACATTTTCTATGACGAGCAGGGGCAATGGAACGTGAGGGAAGGTTCGGATGATTCCTGGTCAGAGAGCTGGCTCAATGGGACATCTTACCCATCTTTAAGAACGTAACACAATTGTTTTCTTTTATATGCCATTGTTATTTGCCATTGACCAATTTATCTGATTTCTTTCACTAGCTTGGCTATAACAAACATGATGTGGTTTTAAACAGGTTCTACAGGGACAATGTCCATGAAATCACAGCAAACCTACAAATGCACTGTAGAGCTACTGTAAGGGTGACTTCCCATAGTTTAAATGTAAATAAGAAGGTATGCAAGATTGCTGCTTTCTGGTATTTGTTGATGTTGGTGCAGTTGCATTACCAGTGAGTAACCCGTTCTTCCAGCTCCTTCAACAGGTCGCAATTTAGCTCGTACAGCTGGGGCAAAGAACACAAGATCTGGTTCACGACTCGCTCATCGATCACGGCTTTTACCGCCTGACAGGAGGCCTTCAGTACCGCTTCACGAAAATCCTGCAAGGTTTAGGGAAGTGAGATTAAACTATAGAAAATTAAATAATTATTTTAGGATTAATAAGACTTTGTTTCTTAACACAGTAAAAATTAACACAGTTAACATTTAACACAGTTTCTTCATCACATGTATATGGGTTGAGAACGACATGAGGGTGAACTCATTGTTTAAGGAAACTTGGTTTATTTACTCAGTACACAGATTTAGGTCCTGAAAAACTAAAGCCATTAACTATTGATAGTTAACTTTACTACCACTGAACTTCAGTCACCCACACTGAAGCTACTGAATTGCTATTTGAAAAAAACAATTCCAACAAAACACTGATAAATGCGGTAAAAGTAACAGATTACCAACACTGACTGCAAGTGACTGCAAGTCAGTGTGATTTCAACAATAAAGTAGCAGATTTGGAAAACAACCCATGTGACTGATTAACTCACATTTCATGAAATGGGTGAAAAGCAGGGCTTATGTGTAATGTTTCCTACCTAACGGGACTGCACCTAAATCAGTTCAACAAGTTACTGGAAACACTTACTACATGGAGGAGCTTTAGTACTTGCACAAATCTGTGAATAAATAAAGAGAAAAAGTATAATAAAGAAAACATAAAAAAATATACACATGTATTATAAAAGAGGACTAATTAATGCAAACATTAAGATCCAAATTGTGACTTTCTTTATTCTCTGGAACACAAAAGGAGAATTTGATGAAACTCTTTTCCAGAAAGTAACATCCACATATTACAAAACTTGAAACAGGGTAACCAGAAATTTAACAAAAGCGCTGGATGGAAAAGGGCTGTATGAAGATTCTTCAAAATTCTACTTGTATGTTCGACAGTAAAAAAAAAAAAAAAAAAAAAAAAAAAAAAAAGAATGACATGGTAATGTTCCTTTAAAAAAGTTTTGACTGGATAAAACACTTACACTTTCTCAGAAGACAAGATCTCATTTACAATGTGTTTCGATTTATTGGTCGTCTTCTTCTCAGTCTAGAAAAAATGTATTCAAAACAAAATATTTAACTGTAGTTAATCTATGTATAGAACGTATTTATAAATTGCACTTGACCGTGACAATGAAATGTTGTATCTTATTAAGCATTTCATAACATTTACAGTAGGGTGCTTTCACACTCAGATCCTTTTATGTCCACATAAGTAATAATGGGGACCTCTGTATTCATACTGTTTCTTTTTTAAATCAACTGGTGATATCAGGCATTATGAGAACATGCCATCATTTACTTCGTTTACTATTGAACATACATTAAGTTAATTCCATGCAGTGGTTTAATAATATTAATTATAATATTAATTAATATTAATATTAATTAAATATCTTGCAGGCAACACAAAAATATAAACAATGCGTTCACACAGTTGTGTCTCTCTCAAATGCATGGCATGAATAAATAATTTGGAGAGATCTGCCAGCAGACACAGACATGATGAATGTACAGAGGCATCTGATGTCCTCCTGAAATGAATTTGGTTTGTTTTGCTTTAAAAGGGTCTGAGATCATTTGGAGAATTCACATATGGGCCCAAACCGTGCTCAGAACCCTGAAAAGGACAAATTGTGAAAATACCCAAAATATTTTTTATCACAAAAATGTGAATACAGTACCTGTTTTTCTCTATTGATGGTGTCATCCTCCTCTTCTGAGCTGCATTCATCTTCTTCCGAATGCATATCCTCCAATTCTTGCTCTTCTTCCAACACATTTCTGAAAAAAAAAAAAAAATCAAAAAGCCTCCCAGATTTTAAAAGTATGTGCTGTAATGGCTGTCACAAAAGTAATGGCTGTCACATAAATCAAACTTCTTCACTTTGTATTTACCTAAAGTTTTGTTTTTGCTGTTAGTCAGGAAGTGTCTAATTATTGGAGTGTAAACAAGAAAACAGCCCTAAATCAAATAAGACTGCATGTAAAAATATAGCCCAGGCTTTGTTGATTAAATCTAAATTAATAATCATAAATATTACATCCATAAAGTGTTGCTTAAGTGTCCAAATACTTTTTAGGGCCATTATATATTTTAAACCAAGACTATTTATTATTGTTGGTATAGATTTTTTAATACATTTATACATTTTGATGGTAAATTTGATGATATAATCAAACTATAAATGTCTGTCGAGGCCTGTAAACGTCAATTTAAAAAAAAAAAAAAAACATCAAAGCTGTTCTAGGGTGTTATTTTCAGCAAATAAATTAAAATTTTAATTGTAATTCTATATTTTGCAAATCAAATGCAGTACTTCAAATTGCTTCTTCAATTCAATTTCAGGAATTAAATTTCCTCATCTCAACTATTCAAATCAGCAAAAAATTTACCTTTTAAGAAACTGTTGATTTTTGGTGTCTGTGTAGTGTTCAGGGAACAGATCTGGAATTTCATAAATACCATCGTCCTCATACATAGTTGACTGATTTTGGAATATATCAGCATCCTGTGCCTTTGTAGTGCTAAAAGGAGGCAGATTTTCATATTCTGGGATATCTTCATATGCATGTTCAGATTCACCAGAATTCTCTAGATGTTTTGTGAGATCTTCATCTGCACTCTGCTCATCTTGAGGTATATTCGCATCAAGGTGACCACTGTGCAGTGACACCAGTGTATGAGAACAGATTTCACTGTGGCTTTCCTCTGTATCCTCATTCATAACTGGAGTGAGATCAAGGACCAGCCCACTCTTGACAGATAACTTGGGAACCTTTTTGACACAGTCAATGTCCATTATCCTTAGAAAGGAGGTTTTATTGAGGCCATCAGGTTTATGTATATCTGCTGAGGATAAGGACTTTGATTTAGGCTTGAGAGTAAAGCCGGTCTTCTTTTTTGGCACATCACTTGCTTGGTTCTGATTGGCAATTTGTCTGTCAAATGCAAGAGGGGGATTTCTTTCTGTATTTATTGCATTAATGTGACCATCATTTCTTAGTGGACCTTTGAATGCCGGAGTCTTTTTAGGAAGTCTCTCTGCTGAAAATTCTGTAGACCCAATGTTATCGTGCCTTCGCCTATCAGGTTGAGGTTTCTGGGATGACTTCTTCAGATGGGTGTTGCTTGATACCTCAGAAGATACAAACAGATTTTGTTCTTTATTTTCAGTCCCCTGTACACCAAATTGCTGGTTTTTATTTTGTTGCAGCTTAGGGATTTTCTGGCGTGGGACAGGTGCTGGGGTGCCCTGGCTGTTACACGGGGTACATTTAAAGCTCCTTATGGCCTGAGGACCTTTGATCTCTCTAGAATGTCTTACAGCATTGATGTTCGCATTGATGTTCACCTTGTTAGGACTTTCTCTCCATAATGGATCTGGATTGTTTACATCAACAGGTAAAGCAGTAAACTTGGTAAGGCCCGCTGACTCCTGATGGATAATTTTGGGTTGCTCCATCTTATTTTTGCGCGGCAAGGCAACTGGTGGTGCTTTCTTAAGAGACTTAGGGGGCTGACTACAATGCACACTGCATTTTAGAGGCTCTGGTGTTTGGCCACTATCAACAGATGAATTAATGCTAGAGATCATGTTTTTTTGGTGTTTCTTGGTAGTTTGCATCGCAGAAACACTCTGAGGTTTTTCACTTGGATGGAAATTATCGTTATTGAATGAGTGGAGACGAGATATGCACTTTGACAAAATAGGTGACACCAAATTCTTTTCTTCCTCCTGTGTTCTCAGGGGAGATTTGGATGAACTCTCTCTGGGACATTCTGTATTTCCTGCTTTACACGGATCAAGACTGTTCCCATGTTGATTAACATTTTGGTTGTTTTCCTTCGGTGAGCAATCAGCACAATTTTGGTCATTGCATACACAGATTGGAATTACGTAATCCCACTTTGGCTTGTTGTTCCCAGTGTGCATTCCATTTCTGAAATTTAGAACGCCAACATTCTTTGTGATGTCAGACTCTTCTTGTAAAATAGGTTGATGGACCTCCTTGGATGTGAGATGTTTTGAATTGAAAGGAGAGGGAGGTTTGAAAAGGCATGGTTTTGGTGCTACTTCAGGCTTAACTTTACTTTTAACAGCAAGTGGGTTATGTTGGTAAACACACAACTCAGAAGCGGATGGACGTTCTGTTTGCACTGGTTTTGGGAGAACCTTTGGTTTTGGAGCCACAGGAGGTTTATGATCACCCACTGAGAAAAGAAAACCACATGGAGACAGAAAAACAAGATAAGAACACTCTGGTTGAAATACAGTTGACCATTAAAGCACATTTTGTCCCTGGGACACTTTTTCATGGAGTTGACTAGTTAACTGAGGTTTGGGAGCGGGGCCATGCCTCAACCAGTCACCTGACATCTCAAAACCTTCTTATATTGGGCCACCCCTTACAGTGCTGTTTGTCTCATTCTCTCGAATCCTCCCTTCCCATCCCTCTCACATGCATTCAACCATCCATATCATGCCCTCTTCACTTCCCTTCCAGGTTTTTATGGGGGGGGGGGGGGTCCTAATCACTCGACCTAGGGCCTACATTTAACTGAGATGATGCCCCCACTCTGAGTCTTCTAGCCGCCAACACCAGACGCCCAGACCAACCTGAATATTATCCTTCCACTTCATCCTTTCCCTATTCATCCCCAACTCTCTTCAATAACATATCAAACTGACTACCACCCATTTCCCCCTTCCACTTCTTCCTTTTCCTATTCATCCCCAACTCAATTCAATAACATATCAAACTGACTACCATCCACTTCCCCCTTCCACTTCATCCTTTTTCTATTCATCCCCAACTTCAATAAATAATTTCTAACAACCACGGTTGTGGCGTGGTCGCTGCTCGTGCATGTTTGTTTAATTGTCCTTTTTAAATATCCTACTGTCAAAATAATATGAATAATATTAAAAAATATATTTTTTCTCTGAATTAAAATCTAGTAGAAGATTTAAAGCTACAATACCTAAGATTTAGATGCCGCTAGAGGGCGCTACATTCAAAACAACAACGGCTTTGCTTGATGACGACGTGGAGGAACGCGGAATGATGGGAACTGTTGTTTTCAACTCCACCGTGGATAAATCAGTCAGACAGGAATCGAAAATTAGTTGTCATGGATGAGGTAAAGTTCGATTTCTATAAATGTTGCGTTTAATGACATGCTTGTTTTTCCTTAAACTGAAATACCGCAAGAGAACCGCAAGAGAAGTCAGGTTTAAAAGTAAATTAGTTATCACAGATGTTACTGTACGCGTCACTGGACGAAGCTATGGTGGAGAGGGTTTGAAGGGGCAGGTCTCTTGCAAGGAGTTGACGTGGCTTGTCCTCCTTTTTGGTAACTTTATAAAAAATCATGTACATTTTGCTTGATAGACACTAACGCACAACTACAACTACCGCATTTGTCCAGGACTACACGTAGTACGAGCGGAAACCGAGGTAAGCGGATATGATGCGATTGACTCGCGACTCCCAGCTCACCCCTGCTCACACGCCCCGTTTCCTTGGTTAAAATCTCAATTTTCTCGCGATTTAAACATTGTTTGAAACATTTGGAATATTGTAAGTTATCATCTTAACTAAATATACAACACTGGCCTTGTGATTTTGGTATATTTTAATGCAAAAATCTTAGGTATTCCACCTTTAACACAATTTACGGCAAAGAAAGAATGTACTTTCTTGGAAAGATGGTTTTTATTCATTTTTGTTTTTGTTAATTATGACAAGAACAGCATAAACAAACTACATATCTGGTACAGCTGGTATTTTTTAATACCTGAAACATAATGTAAAATTTTTAGAACTTTTATTAGTAATATTAAATATAAATATTATTTAAGTTGTTAAATTCATTAAATGTCAATCATTGTTGATGTTTTTTTTAACCATCCATTAGGCTTGGGGTCTGTCAGAACCGAAAACGTCTCCGGTTACTATCGTTACCTCGGTTCCCTGATAGGCGGGAACGAGACATTGCGTAGCAATGCTGCGGGAACTCCTCCCTTCTCCACTTTTGTTGAAATCTTATGGACTATGGCCAGCTTGGACGCGACAATTGCGTTAGAATCATGACTGAATGCTTGCAAACAGCAAACACAGCAGTCTCGTTCCTGCCTCTCAGGGAACCGAGGTTCCGATAGTAACCGGAGACGTTCCCTTTCGAGAGAGGTAACTCTACATTGCGTAGCAACACTGTGGGAACTGTATTAAATCCTGCCGTGAGAGTAGTGTGGATAAGCCTTGAGAAACGGGGTCAAGCTACACCACTCAAGTATGAGACACAGCCAGCCAATAGCCGTACCGCTAGGAATGCTCGGATCTGATAGGCGAAACTAGACCAATGAGACATCAGCTCTGACCCTATCCAAATTTGCATATCCAAACGCACTGAAAGCCAAGGCTGCACTGATCCGGGGCAGAAACAACACAATAAGCCCTCAAGCATGAGGGTTAAACACAGTGTCAATGCCGCTAAATCAGACAGGGAAAAAACCTGTGCTTTGAACGGTGTAGAGAGTGACTTCGGCACGTAGCCCATAGCCCGGCACACTGCAGTCGCCGGGTCCAAAACAGATATAATCATTGTTCACCAAGAACATGTGTAAGTCTCCATTGCGCTTCGCAGAGGCGAGAGCAAGGACTAAAGCCATTTTCAGGGAGAGCTCCTTAAACGCTATCGAAGCTAGGGGCTCGGATGGCTGTAGAGAGAGAGCCCTGAAAACTAGAGTGGCCACACATGAGGGTTCCACAGCTTAGGGATGAAGTGCCATATTGTGCCATTCGCCTGAGACAGCAGGCCCTTCCTGAGGGGGATTTGCCATGGGGGAGCCACCATTATCTCTCCCAGGTCCGCAAACCAGGGCTTGTTCAGCCAGATCGGGCTCTCTCCTCCTTGATTTTGCACCATAAGCAGAATCTTTACCGGAGGGAACGCGTGAAGCCTGGCTTTCAGCCAAAGCAATGTCAGAACATCTCCAGTCAGCGGGGAGTGAGATAGCTAGAAGGACATCTTACAGTGTGTGTTCTCGCTTGTGGCAAACAGATCCATGTCCACCCTCCCGAATGGATCACAAATCATTCGCACCAATCCGGGGATGAAGCCTCCACTCTCCTTCAGGAATCCTGTTCCTCAAAAGCATGTCCAAGCATGTCCCAGTTTAGGAGACCGGGCATATGCACCGCTCTGATGGAGAGAAAGTGTCGATCTGCCCACAACCGTCCTGGCGATTTATGTATGAAACCACATAACATGTTGTCTGTTTGAAATAGTATGCTGCTGCTTCAACCTAGAACAAAAAGCTTCCAGGGCGAAGGACACTGCCTTTAATTTCAAACGGTTTATGTGCCACTCTCTCTGTGACTCCGACCATAGAGCTGAGGCTGGCACGCCCAAGCACACTGCTCCTCAGCCTGAGGTCGACGCATCCGTCGAGACCACGGTGCGTTGTGTCACTATTCCCAAAGGCACTACTTGGCTGAACATATCTTGGTTGCGCCACGGTCTCAGAGCGCAAACGCAAATGTGAATGACCAGAATTCACATGTGACCTGAAGACCACGCCCTCAACGGGAAATCTGCAGCAGCCGTATATGCATCAGGCCCAGATGGAGAAATTGCCACCATCGGCCCGAGAAGCCTCTAAAATTCCCCGCCTCAGTCGGAGGAGTTCTCCGACTCCTGCGCAGAGTCGATCTCTATGTGTTTTGAGAAGGGTGGGCTTGCATCACCACTGAGTCGACACACATGCCCAGATATGTTATACTCTGACTAGGAATAAACACGATCTTCTGCACATTCACACACAGTCCCAGTGTATCCAGATGGTGAAGCAGCGTTTCCACGTGACTGATTAGCACATCCCTTGAGTGAGCTAAAATCAGCCAATCATCTAGATCATTCAAAATGCGCATTCCCCTCGTTCTGAGGGGAGAAAGCGCTGCGTCCCCACTAGGGAATGCCCAAACGCATGCAATGAATATTGGTATGCCATGCCTTCGAAAGCAAATCTCAGGAAGCTCCTGTGGCGTGTTTCTATTTGAATATGGAAGTACGCAGAAGAAACGAACCAGTGTATTTAAAACTTAGTGTATTTACTGGTTGTCAAAATTAAAAAATCTTTGGAAGAAATCATTGTACATTTATTTAACCATAGCAAATGTGCATTTCTTAAAGGAGTAGTTCTTGGCTGAACATATCTGCTGAACATATCCAAAAGACAGTTTCAGTGCAAACTGCAAACTGTTCAAAGGGATTTAAATTTCAGACAATGAATAAGGGTCTTATCAAGTGAAACGATCGCTCATTTAAAAAAAAAAGTTCATTTCGTTTGTTGAATGAACCAAATGACACGAAAAAAAGATTTGTTCATTTTGATGAACGAGTTCGAACAGGAGAGTCACGAACGTGCATCACAGAACAGAGCAAGGTGACCATTTGATATTTTTGTTTGTTATCTTTGTTATTTTTTTTTTTAAATGAGCGGCCGTTTCACTTGATAAGACCTTTATTCATCGTCTGGAATCGTTTAAAGCCCTTTGAACAGTTTGCAGTTTGCACTGAAACTGTCTTTTGGACCTTGAACCGTTTGGTTACCAGTAAAGTCCATCATATGGAGAAAAATCCTGGAATGTTTTCATCAAAAACCTTAATTTCGTTTCGACTGAAGAAAGAACGACATGGGGTGAGTTATCAGCAAAAGTTTTTTAAAAGTGAACTACTCCTTTCAAGTATACATTTTTCATCACAGTTTTGTGTGTGTGTGTGTGTGTGTGTGTGTGTGTGTGTTTATTTAAAACTAGACAAATCTAATATTATGTTAATCTTATATCTGTTATTTAACAGTTGAGATAGTTTTTTAATGCTGGTCTAACCAGCAGAAGAAACTAGCTGGGTTTAAATCTTAGTTGCACAGTTGATGCGTGTTGACACACTGCGTAACAATGAGTCCCTATTAGAACTGCTATTCTTTTCTATACTTTTATTAATTCTATTGAGAAACCATGAGAAAAAGGTGAATAAAGAATGAGTCAATGTTCAGAAATTATTCATTATTATTATGTTTAGAACTATGGTGTATATCTGTGTTTTGTGGTGTGTTTGTCAAACTCAAAAAATGCTATTTTTAATTATTAAAAAATGGCATGATTTTATATAAAAAGTTAATAATTGTATTTTATTGAAAAAATATTTTTGTTTGACTTGTATATTGTTTTGATTAGATCAGATAACATTTTAATCTGTTTAGTGGGCATACAGTATACAGTATTAATGAAACAAAACCACATAATTGTACTAGACGAGTGAAATATAAAATTATAAATATAAAATACTTAAAAGTATACTTTTATACACTAAAAAAATACACCAATTTAGTCCCAAGTAGTATTGAAACAATTCACTAACTTATATAAATATACTTATAGTACATTGATATTAGTAAATATACTTGATCTTTACTTCACTATACTTAATAAAAATTAACTTTAAATATACTTGTTTTTGGTAAGGGGCATTGAGAGTCCTTAGCAGTAATGGAATTAATCCACATTTATTGCATATTCTATTAAATTTACACACAAAAAAATAAATAAATAAACATTAAAAATAAATGGTAGAATCGTGAATAGCTGTCAGACTCTTTGATCCAGTGAATATTTCTAAAGGTATTAAAAAACATTAATACAAAAATAATAATAAAAAAAACGTATAGAAAGCTAATTTGTTACAGAAA
Organism: Pimephales promelas; assembly: GCF_016745375.1. The sequence goes on from NW_024122001.1 coordinate 2,408,137, forward strand.
TATTTGGCATTTTACCCATGTGAAAACTAGTCAGTGTCTCTTTGCTTTTGCCTTTAAAAACTCAGTTCAACCGAGTATAAACAAACTTTCCAGTGGTGACAAATATGTTTTGCCGTTTGACTTTTAAATAATACAATTTGTAGGCCTATTAAAAATATCTTAAAAGAAAAAATCGGATTACTATTAAAATGGTTGTAGTTGTGACTTGAATTATCCATGTAAAAAAAGAAAAGAAAAACTCTCACCTGTACGCTTCATCGTCCCACAAAATTCATGAGCGTGACCACGGTCTACGAGTTTTCTCTAAGTTCAGAGATTCAAGGCGACGTTTCCAGTCCAGTTTAACGAGGAAAGATTGTGATCAAATTCCTTCCGAGGCTCAGAGAGGGCGGGTTACATACACACGTGCCTTTCTGGTACCAGCAGAGTAGTCTAATTCGAAATTCCAATGAGTGAGTGCCTGGTTGTGTTGATCCGCATCAGTGCGGGCTCGGCTAAAGTGCGCATCGAGCACGCATTTCAACCGCAAGGGGGCGCCCTTCTGAAACCTAATATGACAAATGGGACACTCTAGTCTACGGTCTGACGGTCTCATGGACTTAACGGCCATTGTAAGTCCACCAAGACCAAAAGTGCATATGAAGTGTAGGCCTACTATTTGGAACAGGGCCGTATTCAAAGATAAATTTGAGCCAATCAGCGCCCTCAAATCCATCTAGCTAATTAGACAAGGCCGCTTATTCCTTCGCCCATAACGAGCCACTGCTTAAATCAGGACTGATCTGAAGGCACAATTTTAACTAGGCTACATGACAAAGGTGAACGCAGTCATCAACCATCTATACTCCTATGTCCATGTGAGAAGATAACTTTAATTGGCATAAAAATTAACGGTAAAAGAGCAGGTCTCAGACCAACATGCAGGTTTTTACCACCAGTGTTATACCACCAACACTTTTCAGAATAAGGCCTCATTAGTTAATTTGATAATGTATTAAACTAACAGTGAGTAGTACATTTGTTACAGTATTTATTAATCATTCTTAATGTTAGTTAGAAAAAAATATTTTGTTCATTGTTTGTTCATGTTACTTGCATTAATGTTTAAATTAACATTAACATTATAAATGCTGCAATATAAGTATTGTTCATTCTTAGTTCATGTTAACTAAACTAATGTTAACTAATGAAACCTTATTTGTGAAGTGTTAATGATTTTTCTTGTACATATTTGTCCTCTGTCTCATTTGTTTAAATCGGTCATGGAGGTATCCAAAAATTTTATTGAAACTGGTCAATTAACTCATCATAGCTGATTTTATGAATTGACAGCCTGTTTTTGAGTCTCCAAAGTTGCATTTATTTAATCAAAAATACAGTAAAAACAGTAATATTGTGAAATAGTATTACAAATTAAAATAATTTGTGAATATATTTTAAAATATTTTATTCATGTGAGCAAAGCTGAATTTTCAGCGTCAGTTTTTCAGCAGTCTTCAGCGTCACATCCTTCAGAAATCATTCTAATATGATGATTTGATGCTTAAGAAACATTTTTGATGATTATCAGTGTTAAAAACAGTTGTGCTGCTTATAAAATTGTTTTGGAAACCCTATAGGCTACACAAATCCGCTGCGAACTCTATGGGCGCTGCCATCTTGTTTGAGCCCATTAATTGCATCAAATGGCCTAATTGCCTCAATGGAAACACCAAAACAAATGTTTAAACTTTTGTGTTTAAAAAAAAAACAAAATATTAAACGCATACTAACCTGAAATTACATACCTATGGCAACCCTATTCACAAGTTGCAGATAACTATTAGGGCGCAAGTGATCTCTCTATCGGCGCTGCCTGCATCCGATAGCGAACGTGACGCTGATCGCCTCTACCTGGTTCGGGCTCTCAGAGTGTACACTACACGCGTTGCTGCGTTCAGACGCCCGGAGCAGCTGTTTGTGTCGTTCGGTGGCCGCACCAAGAGCCGCCTCGAAACAGACGCTATCCAGGTGGATAGTAGATGCGATTGCCTCTGCTTATGCCTCAAAAGACCTGCCTTGCCCACTGGGCATCAGGGCTCATTCCACCAGAGGCATGGCCTCATCGTGGGCATGGTCCTGCGGAATTTCCATTCACGACATTTGTGTGGCTGCGGGATGGGCCTCCCCCTCCACTTTTGTCAGATTTTATAACTTGGAAGTTCCCGCCTTACAGGCTAAAATTCTGGCGGTCTAGTACCATACAGCTCTCCTATAGGAAGCCGCACTATTGGGAGTTCTATCACAACCGGCTCGCCCCTTGTGTTTCCCCTATGTGTTTATGCATTATACGTTCACGGCCCGCTACGCCGGCCGCCTTAGGGCGTTTTGCACTAGATGATAACGCCCGCTATGCTGGCCGCCTTATTGTCTTCGTCCACTTAGATTCCCCCGGTGTTCTTTCCCCCCTGGGATGTTTAGTGGTTACATAGCGCGCATGGCGTTGACCAGATGTTCCCGTAGCGTAAGCTAGCTTACGCAATACGAGAGAACCTCTCGTAAGAGAACGAAACGGTTACCTAACGTAACCTCGGTTCTCTCTAGATGAGGGAACGAGTATTGCGTTCCCGGCCGTGCTTGCGCCACCAGCATTTCACTTCATGCTGAAGAATCGACGAACTAGTCTGGGAGAGCTACTTTTAAACACTGTAGCCACGCCCCTTTCGGCGGGCTCTGACGCAATGAGCGAGCGCCGTCCGCTCATTGGCCGCGGGTTTAGCGCCGCTCTCCCATAGGTTCGTGCATTCTCCCTGAGCGAACCAATGAGCTGCTAGCTAGCCCTCTCATGGTCTGCATCAGAGAGACTGCGTTGACAATGATTACAAAATTATGGAATAATTTTTTGGCTTCAACTTCTCAGCAAAGATGAATCTTTCCCGTAGCGTAAGCTAGCTTACGCAATACTCGTTCCCTCATCTAGAGAGAACCGAGGTTACGTTAGGTAACCGATTCGTTTTCATTGTTTTTGAACCGATTTGGTATTTTAAATGACGATTATAATCACTCGTATTACTGCGTCCCTGTAGGTATGGGAATCGGTTGTTGTGAGTGCAATTACTGACGTTGCTAGCGTTGCTAACAGAAGATTAACATGAAAAACATTAATAAAGTGAACATTTTCAAGTTCAAATGGCTGCGTTTTAAAAAGGTGTAGTCATAATAATTTTTTTTTAATGTAAGTGCCTGGTACTCGGCTAGTGCGACCATTATAACAGTTTTCTGGGTGGCGTCCATTTTTTTCTCCGACTCGGACGCGCAAAACAAATAGAACGCTTGAAGTGTGGACGTGACGTCAAATCCGAGGTCCGAGTCGGTTCGTTGGCTATAATAGAACGCACCATTCTTCTTCTCTTCCTACTTCACGCCCGCACCTCTCTTCTGTGGGCGCCCTCTCCTGTAGGATCACTATAACTACATGCCTGCTTGAGCTTTACTCACTATAAACTAATGCATTTGCATCAACGTTAATTTAAACACATTTCCCCATCATAAATTTATAATGCAAACGAACTAGATGAACAATAACAATAAAATTAAAGCTGCAAGCAGCGATGGGCGGGCCCTCGCACCTGTAGCGCGTTTGGGGTGTGAGGCGGCCGCGTTGCATATTCTGCGGCTCAGCCGGTGCAGCTGTGAAATTTTTCGCTGCTTCGTTAAAGGTCACTTCCTGTTGCCACTAGGTGGCGCTATGACTGTGGGTTAATGTCGGCATGTAGATTTGTTCAGGGCAGGACTCTTGTCAAATGTGTAAAATTTCGTGCAGATCTGGGCATTTACAGCCAAGTTACTACAACTTCCTGTTTCATGGCGAATCATCGACGCCACGGACACACCCATCGACAAAAACACGCACATAGCACAACTTTACATCGTCAATGACTTTAGAAGGTACAGCAGAAATTTGAAGTTGATCCTACTAAATCCCTAGGAGGAGTTCGTTAAAGTACGGAGTGTGTAAATCGTCCCAAATCGGTCGCCAAATTCAAAATGGCGGACTTCCTGTCGAGTTTAGGGTATGGGTTCTTGAGGCTTTTTTGTACGTCTGTTCATGGTAGATGTACCACAGAAATTTCGTACATGTCGGTCAAACAAGCGACGGGGGCTGCTTCGTTAAAGGTCACTTCCTGTTGCCAGCAGGTGGTGCTATGACTGTGGGTGAATGTCGGCATGTAGATTTGTTCAGGGCGGGACTCTTGTCAAATGTGTAAAATTTCGTGCAGATCTGGGCATTTACAGCCAAGTTACAACAACTTCCTGTTTCATGGCGAATCATCGACGCCACGGACACGCCCATCGACGAAAACACGCAGATAGCACAACTTTACATCGTCAATGCCTTTAGAAGGTACAGCAGAAATTTGAAGTTGATCCTACTAAATCTCTAGGAGGAGTTCGTTAAAGTACGGAGTGTGTAAATCGTCCCAAATCGGTCGCCAAATTCAAAATGGCGGACTTCCTGTCGAGTTTAGGGTATGGGTTCTTGAGGCTTTTTTGTACGTCTGTTCATGGTAGATGTACCACAGAAATTTCGTACATGTCGGTCAAACAAGCGGCGAAGCTGCTTCGTTAAAGGTCACTTCCTGTTGCCAGTAGGTGGTGCTATGACTGTGGGTGAATGTCGGCATGTAGATTTGTTCAGGGCGGGACTCTTGTCAAATGTGTAAAATTTCGTGCAGATCTGGGCATTTACAGCCAAGTTACTACAACTTCCTGTTTCATGGCGAATCATCGACGCCACGGACACGCCCATCGACGAAAACACGCAGATAGCACAACTTTACATCGTCAATGTCTTTAGAAGGCACAGCAGAAATTTGAAGTTGATCCTACTAAATCTCTAGGAGGAGTTCGTTAAAGTACGGAGTGTGTAAATCGTCCCAAATCGGTCGCCAAATTCAAAATGGCGGACTTCCTGTCGAGTTTAGGGTATGGGTTCTTGAGGCTTTTTTGTACGTCTGGTCATGGTAGATGTACCACAGAAATTTCGTACATGTCGGTCAAACATATGGCGGGGGCTGCTACGTTAAAGGTCACTTCCTGTTGCCAGCAGGTGGCGCTATGACTTAGGGTGAATGTCGGCATGTAGATTTGTTCAGGGCGGGACTCTAGTCAAATGTGTAAAATTTCGTGCAGGTCTGGGCATTTACAGCCAAGTTATTACAACTTCCTGTTTCATGGCGAATCTTCGACGCCACGGACACGCCCATCGACGAAAACGCGCAGATAGCACAACTTTACATCGTCAATGCCTTTAGAAGGCACAGCAGAAATTTTAAGTCCATCCGACTAAATCCCTAGGAGGAGTTCGTTAAAGTACGGAGTCTGTAAATCGTCCAAAAATGGCCGCCAAATTCAAAATGGCGGACATCCTGTCGAGTTTAGGGTATGGGTTCTTGAGGCTTTTTTGTGCGTCTTGATATGATACACGTCCCCACCAAATTTCGTGCATGTAGGTTGAACGTGGACGAGGGGCTAATTTTTTCCAATTTTCTAGGTGGCGCTATCGTGCCATTTTGCCCCGCCCATCCGCGAAACCCACAAAATACGAAATTTTTCACCAGTCCTGACATGCGTGCCAAATTTGGTGAGTTTTTGAGCATGTTGAGGCCCCGAAAATGGCACTTACTTTGCAGAAAAAAAATAAAAATAAAAAAAAAATAAAAAAAATAATAATCCTAACAGTTTCAATAGGGACCTCGCACTGTTAGTGCTCGGGCCCTAATAACATAAATTAAAACATTTGGGGGGTATTCCTTCTCTGAACAACTAACATTACAGGGAATGTTATTATGAGCCCCACACTCTCCCCTCCAAAAATGAATGCTGTCTCAGCATTCCATAGTTCCCAGAGTCTCATAGAGTCTTACAAAGAAGTACATAAGGGAGTCAGTCTCTTTACTTGATGCTCATTAGTCTTGAACCTGTCATTGCATGACATTTATCTCCCATTTCATGTCATCTGCTGAAATAGACACCACTGGCCATATAATGTCTGAAACATTGCTCCGTCATGGGACGGGCCATATGCATCAAGTGCTGAAAGTTTGCAACCGTAAACATACTCTATGCTCTATACACAGACCCACATAAGTGCTGTTCTGACTGAATCATCATATTTTAGCAATCTATGTGTCAATGTCTGTTTACTGGTACTTTATGTGTATTAAAGTAAACATAATCCCATTAACTTTGTCTTCATTATGAACCTTTGAACTGTGTTTTAACCACTTCCCATAGCAACTATGAAATCAAATGACTCTATGTGTAATAGAGGGTGTACCTAATGTATCATATGTCAATGTTGTTGGTGGGTGCCTTAGTCTGAAAGGATACTTTCTTTGTGGCAGGTGAGTTGATGCTGGGCTGATGTCGTTTGCCCCCCCGGATGATGTCTCCTGTCCCCCGTCTGCCACCTCATTCTCATCCTCCAAATCATCTGCCGACTTCTCTGAATTTCTGTCCTCTTCATCACACATTTCCATGGGCAGTACATGCTCGCATTCTGGCTCTTGCTCCAAATCTGCTTCCATTGCCCTTGAACTGAACTCATCCTCTTCCACTCTTGGTCGGCTTTTTCTCTCTGCACGTTGCTGTTTCGGCAATGTAGTCCAGGCTCTCCAGTCATCCTCGTCCTCAGAATCCTCTTTCATCTCAGCCTTCACTTGATGTGTGTCCTTTTTCCCCTTCGCCACTGACACTTTCCCCCTTGATTGTGTTTTACTCTTGTTCTGCTGGACATCATCAAAAGGTAGGAAGTCGCAAGGCAGCAAAAAGGTTCGGTGTAGGACCCTCGTTTCCCCTGGGCCACGTTCTGGCTTAACCACATACACTGGGCCGTCTGCATACTTCCTGTCCGTCACAACATGCACTCTATCCTCCCAGTATGACCGGAGTTTCCCCGGACCGCCTCTTTCTCCCCGATTCCTCACCAAAACTCTGTTTCCTGGTTGTAGATCTGCTCCATATATCTTCTTGTCGTAGCCTTGTTTTGCTCTCCTCTGCTCCTTCTGAACGGTCCTTGATGCCAATTCATATGCCTCTTTCATGCGCTTTCTCCACTTGGCAGCATACTCACTGTGCGACGCTCCACTCTCCCTTGGCTTCAAGCGGAACATTACATCGATGGGCAGCCTCGGGTGTCTGCCATACAGAAGGTAATAAGGGGCATAACCTGTCACTTCGCTGCGTGTACAGTTATACGCGTGGACGACCTTGTTTAGAGAGCTTTTCCAATCAGCTCATCTCCTCATGAAGCTCCTTGAACACTAACTGGCGGTATTTTCCGGGCAGCACTGTCTGGGTGCGTCCTGCTGATCGTCGACACAGTACTCCTTCCTCATCCACAAACAGCCTGTTTCTCTGCCTATACAGAACAGTCAACTCATCACGTCACTTTGGTCTCTTGTGTTGTTCCTTGCTCCAGCTCTACCTCAGAGAAAATTGTTGTTAGGGTGATTGGACACATCCAGGGCTCATCTTCCTCCGGCTTCCGAAGAAGTGCGTCCGTGACAGCAGCTATGACTCTTGGGCTAGCCTCTTGCGAACAGGTCTGCATGTAACTCTCCATGTCCAAAGGCATTCTTGACAGCCCATCAGCATCTCGGTGTACACGGCCTGGTCTATATTTGATGGTAAAGTTGTAGTCAGCCAACTCTGCTATCCATCTGTGGGTGGTGGCATTGAGCTTGGCCGTGGACAAAACATATGTCAGGGGGTTGTTGTCCGTATAGACCAGTGTTTCCCAACCCTGTTCCTGGTGGCACACCAACACTGCGTGTATTCTTTGTCTCCCTTATCAAACACACCTGATTCAACCCATCAGCTCATAATCAGGTGGGTTAATGAGCTGATGGGTTGAATCGGGTGTGTTTGATTAGGGAGACAAAGAAAACACGCAGTGTTGGTGTGCCGCCAGGAACAGGGTTGGGAAACACTGGTATAGACCACAAAGGAGGTTGCGTGATATAAGTATTCACAGAATCGTTCACAAATGGCCCATTTCATTGCCAGGAACTCTAGTTTCCCCGAGTGCAAATGATAATTCTTCTCTGGAGCTGTTAGGGTCCGAGACCCAAAGCCAATGACCACCAGTTTCCCTTTCTGCCTCTGATACAGAACGGCACCCAGTCCGTCTTGCCATGCATCACAATGTAAGATGAAGGGCTGTTCAAAATCAGGGTAGCCTATAATGGGAGGATGCAGCAAGAACTCAAGGAGTTGGTTGAGGACATTCTGATGTTGTTCTGTCCAAGCTATAGGCCAACTGGAATGAAGTTGAGCTGTCTTTCTCACTTTGCCCCGACCCTTCTTACCGTTGTCCTCTTTACTACTTGTCCCCTTTCCTGGAGGCTTCCCTGTTGACAACAGTTCATAGAGGGGTCTGGCCATTTGGGAAAAACTGGGAATGTACATGCGATAATATGACAGGAACCCCAGCAGTTGTCTCAGGTCTCCGACCGTCTTAGGCTTACGGTCTCTTAGTGCTTGCACGGGTGCAATTTCCTTTCTGGTCCATAGTGTAGCCCCCTTTAGAAACTATTTTCCCCAGAAACTTTACCTCAGCCCTGAACAATTCACACTTCTTAGCCGTAAGCTTCACTCCATGATCTTGGTAGCGGCGTAACACTTCCTTAACATCACGGAGATGCTCCTCAAATGTCTTGCTATGCACGAGGTTATCATCTAAGTATTGAAAGCAGGTGTCATCCCGGAGTCCTACTAAACACTCCTCCATACTGCGCTGGAATTTGGCAGGGGCAGAGGACAGCCCAAAGGGGATCCTAACCGATTCATAAAGGCCCCATGGTGTTATGAAGGCTGTGTATGGTCGACTCCCCTCCTCCACAAACCCCTGATGATACGCCTTCCCCTGATCCAGGACCGAGAACCATGTACTTCCACATAAACTGTTTAGCATGTCCTGTACCCGTGGGATAGGATGACGATCTGGGATGGATTTGCGGTTGAGCTCCCGGTAATCTATACAAAGACGTAAACTACCATCTTTCTTTCGGACACAAACGATCGGAGATGCATAGGAGGAGCGAGATTTCTGAATCCATCCTTTATTCAAAAGGTCTTCCACATATTCTTTCACCTCCTTGTGTAGTGGTTTTGGAACGGAGACATATGTGCGCTTTACTGGTGTAGTGTCACTCAGTCTGATTCTCATTTAGAGTGACGGGATGCAACCCACATCGTTCTCATCCTTTGAAAATACTGCACTCTCCTCCCTCAGCAGCTGTTTAACTTTCCTCTGTTGCTCTGGGTTGAGGTGTTCAATTGACACTGGTGGGTCCCATAGTACACTATTAGTATCCTGTCCAGTGTTGTCAATCTCTTTCAGATCTTTCACCTCACGGCTTATCATGTCCTTCCCTTCAGTGACCACTACTCCCGCTGTCACCACATCCTCTCCAATATCATTCCATTTTGACTTCACAGTAGCAGGTTTGGTGTCTGCTGGATAAATGGACCTGACTTGCTGAACTCGTCCTAGTACAGTGCGGGGAGCAAGCATAATGTCCACATTGCTGATGTTGGTAACTGGAATGTGAACTTTAGTCAAGTTTCCCTTCTGAAGGCTGATCACCATCTTAGTTACATCAAGTCCCTCAGGCCATTGTGGAATAACTTCTGGTTCGAACAGGACTTCCTGTTTGGAAACTAGAGGACCAGCTCTCACTCTGCATTTCACCGCTTTAGTCTGTCCGGCAGCAACTACTGTAGTAATCCGTCCAACTTTCACAATTCCTTCTCTTACAACTTGGCCGTCATTCTGCATCATTTTAATCAATACAACCGCTTTATTGCAGTCACATGAAAAGGCTTCCTTTACCACTTCTGGAATTATATCAGGGTGCTGCTCCATTCCCTTTGTCACCAGCTGCTGAATAACATTATAGCCAATGATCGGAGGCTGCCCCACGCCCTGCTCACTGGAGAGAAGCACAGGCACCAGAAGTTCTGCCTGGGCCCCTCTTTTCCGCCCAAGTTGAAAATTCAACTCCACCCATCCCGAGAAGGGTATATCGGTTTGGTTGGCTGCTCGGCCAATGAGGGTTTCACCTTCGTCCAGCAGCTCACTTAAGCTGCGTTTCGCAATGTGGGGAAAACAAATATTCTTCCATTCCTGATTAATGATGGTCACCTGCGACCCTGTGTCCCAGAGCGCCTGCACCGGCACGCTTTCAAAGAAACAGTCGACCATACATCTTGGACCAATGAGGTTCTCCAATTTTGGATGTCGTCGTAAAGGTATGTGGTTGGTGTAGGTGGTAGCTCTAACATGCTCGGTTTTTCCTCTTTGTTCTAACTCCGCCTCCAGCTGTTTAATTCTTTGTCGCAGGAGCTCTTGAGTTTTCTCTTGTGGGTCACAGTAACTCAGAATGGAGGTTGAACTGTCTGGTCTCATTGAATGAACAGATATTTTTACATCACTTCTGCCCTCTGCTGAATTCTTTGGTGCTCTACAGCCCCGGGCGGCATGACCCACAGCTCCACATCTGAAACAGTGCTCGCATCGATCCTCTTCTCCTTTCTCCTGACAAGCTCTGCATCCCTTTCTGTAGCTGGACCTTCCCTTGACTATACGCTCAGGAGGGTTGTTTTGTCCTTTTCGGAGTTCCGCAACTTCGTCTCTCAGGAGTTTTACCATCTCATATAACTCTGATTCTCTCCGCCCCTCCGTTGCTGATGTCTCTTTGCCTTTCCGTCTGACAACCTCACTTGTTTGTTCCTGAACCAGCACTTTGGCAGTCATTTCATCCTGCATGCATGGATGAGCCTGCACTTCTGGACACAATTTGTGTACTTTTGCCACTTTACTTCCGGTGCTCTTCTTTTGTTTATTTAGTCTCTCTGTTTCATCACCGGCTGCTTCGTTCATTTTGTTTATCAACATTTCATCTGAGATTTTTGAATCGTCCAGGTACGGCCTCATCTGAAATTTAATATGATCACTGGTCAAACCTGTGCCAACCGAGTGTAGAAACTTTTTCTGAATGTGCTCCGTACTGAAATACTCGCCACCTTCTTCGCAAGAGCGCAACAGTTTTTCTTTTAGCTCAATGGCTCTGAAAAGGAAGGCTTGTGGTGATTCATTGGCACTTTGAGTGATGTTCAACAGTTTGTAGTACAGGTCTGTAGAACTGTCCTCTTTGAAATGTCCCTTCAATATTGTTTTCAGCTGTGAAAGTGTGAGATCTCTTTTAATTTCCAACATATTGCGTAGACTCAATCCTGGGCTTATAGCTTTTATTACTGCTTCAATAATTTCTGCTTCACAGTGGCCTCTCCTCAGTCCTCTGTCAACCTGGTGCATCAAATTAGTGAATGACAGTTTATCCTTTTGCCCACTCTCTCCAATCTGACCGCAGACTTTGAAATCTCTCCTCACAGTGACTTCAGGGGCCATGCCAATAAATTCTTGCTGTTCTAGAGGCTGATTTTTCCCTCTCTCACCCTCTTTCACTTTTAATCTTCCCATTTTATCTCTCATCGTAGTATTTCCGATCTGTTGTTCAGAGGGATTTTGCTGTGAATCTGCCTCATTCACTACATCCTGTTCAATCCGGGAGCTGACTGTCTCGATTTTATTACTGCCGCCATCTTCCTCATCCTCGTTCTCTCCCTGCGCCTCCATGAACGACAACATTGAACACAAATATTGCTTCGCCACGTCTTCTTCCTCGCTATCAATCGCGGCGTCAATCGACTCTGTAATCTTTATGATAAGTGTGCGCTTAGTAGAGACATTTGCGGTAGGGATTTTGTTACAATCACATACCTCCTTCACTTGTTCGAGTGTCAACAGCCACAGTCTCTCCGTTACACGTTCGGCTAGAGCTTCCAGATCCATCTCACGCTAGTATGCACGCGCGCTTCCTCGGCCGAAACTCTCCGCTCTCACGGTGTTCCTTCTCGTGATCCCTTCGTCTCGCACTCCGGCTCGCACTTCTCACAAATACCAGCGGTGCCTCCAAGTTTGTTGCATGTCGAAATAATTGAATTCCCAGACGTGCATATAGTTTGATGGGTTCGTTTTTAATCTCTTCACTGCTTACATTACACGGCATTCAGTCGCAGTACACTAGCGCTGCGCGCGCTCACAACACTACTCTAAACACTTCTTCTTCTCTTCCTACTTCACGCCCGCACCTCTCTTCTGTGGGCGCCCTCTCCTGTAGGATCACTATAACTACATGCCTGCTTGAGCTTTACTCACTATAAACTTATGCATTTGCATCAACGTTAATTTAAACACATTTCCCCATCATAAATTTATAATGCAAACGAACTAGATGAACAATAACAATAAAATAACATAAATTAAAAACATTTGGGGGGTATTCCTTCTCTGAACAACTAACATTACAGGGAATGTTATTATGAGCCCCACAAGAACAAAGCGCTACTTCCGCAGCAGCAAGGCCCGCAGTAATGGCGGTGCTGATTTACTTCCGTGTTTCGCCGGATTTGTGTATACATTTTTTTTTCAGGATTCTTTGATGAAGAAAGTTTAAAGAACAGCATTTGCAATTTACACTTATTTATTTATTAAAGCATTTTTTTTACATTTTATAAAATCCATGAGGACTTAATGCACGTGTTTGTAGTAGCTACATAAAGTAGATAAATTCAAATATAGAAGAGAGATAAATGAGATAAAAAGCGTTATTACCAAGCTAAAGTATAAAAGCTTACCCCAGCAAACACAGTCCGTTGTGAAGTCCTCGTCAGTTGTGCCTCCAACAGACTGCGATTTTGGCAATTCTATAAGATCACTACAGATCACACTGCACGACATAGATCTAATAAACTTGGGTCTGACATGTATATAGACTGTACGATGGTGACACCTATTGAATCATTGACTGTGTTCCAATTCAAAGGCTGTATGCGAATGTTGGACTGAGCATTTAAAAGTTGTTGTTTTTTACATTTTTATTAATCGGATATTTTTAAACCAATACTACATTTAAAAGTGTAATTTGGCAATTTCTCTCTCTCTCAAAAAAAAAAAATCCTGTCCTTATTGGCGTGCAATGAATTCTGGGGCTAGTCTAGGGCAGTGGTTCTCAACTCCAGTCCTCGAGACCCTCTGCCCTGCACATTTTGTATGTCTCTCTTATCTGACACACTCAGTTCAGTTCATAGAGTCTATCCTAACAAGCTGAGGATCTGAATCAGGTGTGTTAAATAAGGGAGACATACGCAATGGACCTTTCTCACCACTTCCGTATTTGAGACTGGAAATACACAATTGTCACGGTAATCTTCTTCCGCTCTGGTCAGAACAAATAGACAAGCAACTAGTAAGAGTTGTTGAGCACCGGCCTTTTTTTGTTATTCCCAAAATCAGCCATATCTGTCGTTTTTATTCCTTCCCTCAGTTCCCTGTTGATGAAGTTCAACGGAAATGGATTCAGGCTATCCCGTGGTATGTTATTGATCCTGTGATCTTTTCTACTTCTCATGTCACCATTCACTAACCCACCATTGTTTAGGTTTATTATTTCTGTAGCCTGTTATTGTCACAGTCCTCCGTCTGCACCAGTCTGTCTTCGTCATCTGCATTACACTTCCCAGGATCCTCTTGTCTCCACTCCTGAACTCACTCCCTCATCAGCCACCTGTTCCTCGTCCTATTCATCAGTTTCATCTGTCTTCACATCGTTATGTTTGATTCCTGTCTGTATTTAGTTCCATCTCATTCAGTCTGTCTTTGTCGGTCGATGTTGATTGTTACTCTGTGTTATCCTGTCTTCCTGCCTGTAATTTTGAATTAAATAAGTATCTTCGTGTGAATTCGAACTCCTCCTGTTCCTTCTGCCTGCACTCCTGCACCACCCCATGACAGATCGACCGACCACAAAGCAACATGAACGCAGTGAGTTTTCAGGGGATTCTCCACCCGAGTCGGCGGCCCCGTTTAATTCTCGTCCCCAGGAAGCCTGCGCTCACCGTCAGCCCTGCCGAGTCTGCGCTCACCGTCAGCCCTGCCGAGCCCGCACTCACCGTCAGCCCTGCCGAGCCTGCGCTCCACGTCAGCCCTGCCGAGCCCGAGCTTCCCCCGCTGGTTCCGTCCAGCCCTCCCGAGTATGAACTCTCCTCTCCGCTGGTTCCGTCCAGCCCTCCCGAGCATAAACTCTCCGCTCCGCTGGTTCCGTCCAGCCCTCCCGAGTATGAACTCTCCACTCCGCTGGTTCCGTCCAGCCCTCTCGAGCATAAACTCTCCGCCCCGCTGGTTCCGTCCAGCCCTCCCGAGTATGAACTCTCCACTCCGCTGGTTCCGTCCAGCCCTCCCGAGCATAAACTCTCCGCCCCGCTGGTTCCGTCCAGCCCTCCCGAGCATGAACTCTCCACTCCGCTGGTTCCGTCCAGCCCTCCCGAGCATGAACTCTCCGCCCCGCTGGTTCCGTCCAGCCCTCCCGAGTATGAACTCTCCTCTCCGCTGGTTCCGTCCAGCTCCCCCGAGCCTGAACTCTCCTCCCCGCTGGTTCTGTCCAGCCCTCCCGAGCCTGAACTCCCCTCACCGCTGGTTCCGTCCAGCCCCATCCAGCCAGCGCCAGTGATCGTCCAGCCAGCGCCAGTGACCGTCCAGCCAGCGCCAGAAACCGTCCAGCCAGAGACCGTCCAGACCGTCCAGCCAGAGACCGTCCAGACCGTCCAGCCAGAGACCGCCCAGACCGTCCAGCCAGAGACCATACAGGCCGTCCAGCCAGAGACCGTCCAGCCAGAGACCGTCCAGCCTGCACCCGAGACCAGGATCCCGCCCAGCCTCCCTCTCCCGCCTCCTCTCATCTGTCCTCCATCTGCTCTCCTGCCCTTCAGCTCCCCGAAACCAGCCTGGTCAGTGAATCCCCAGTGTTCGCCTCCCGCCTCCTCCACATGGACACTTCCTCGGCCCCCGGTCCCATTGGCTCCCCCGTGGCTCTTACCTCCCTCAGCTCCTCCATGGTCCCTCAGTCAACCAGCTCGGCCGGGCTCCCTCGTCCCTCTGGATTCCCTCCGGTCCCTCATCACCCGTCCTTCACCTCTGGACTTCCATTTGTTGGCTTCACCCCGTCATTTCACCCCCCCGGTTCAGTCGGACTCCTCACTCCCTCCGGTCACCCATCAGCCCTCACTCCCTCTGTCCTCACCGTGTCCCTCTGTGCCCCTGGCATCACTTCATACACCTGAGCCTGCGTTGTCACCATGTTCCCTCGGTCCCTCATCAGCACCCCGTGTCGTCAGTCCCTCAGCTTCACCCTGGTCTCCTCTCTCACTTGCTCCGCCCCTGTCAGTCGGCCCCCTGGTGTTGTCAGCCCCGTCTCCTTCGGCTTCACCAGGGGTCCTCCCTCCATCTGCTCCGCCCTGGTCTCCCCCTCAGCCTGCTCCGCCCTGGTCTCGCCCTCAGCCTGCTCCGCCCTGGTCTCGCCCTCAGCCTGCTCCGCCCTGGTCCTTGTGAATCCTTACAGTTGGATCTTGGGGAATTGAATCCACTAGTGAAGCCATATGTAAAGAACTGTTTCGTCAAAACAATGAGGTTTTTCTTTAAATTCTGCCATACTCAAAAATTCCTGTAGAGGACAGTGCAGTGTGGTGACTGGGCAGGAACCATTGAGAGGGTTTGTTTCCAAGGGGGCACAATAAAGTGGTGCACCACAAGAGCACATGCAGGTGAAAAGTTTGGAGAAGATCTCTTGCTGGACTTGCAACGAATTTCACCCACATTTAGTTAAAACTAATTCAAACTTGAAGACGCAACTGGTATGAACATGAATTTATTTATTTATTTTTGATGTAATCTATAAGTTGTAAGAGATCAGTATTGTGTTTTAGCATATTTGATGGATTTTGCTAGTTTGCTTGCTACATTACTGATTGATGCTAAGATTTTGTATGATTTGGTGTGATTTGAGGGAAAGGTGTTTAAGTTTGTTAACATTTATTTTTTCTTGTCAAAGCATTTTGATTTAGTTGATTTACATTGTAGGTAATATGGTGATGTTAAAATGTTACTTTAAATAACATCTTTTTTATATTAATGTGTCTTTCTTTTGTTTATTTTTATCTTTAAAGATTATCAACCTATTGCAGACCTATTGCAGATCTGTTGCAGATCTATTGCTGATCTATTTCTGACCTATTGCTGACTACTGCTTCTGCAAATACCTCTGCAATTCCAGAAAATAAACAGTCAAGTCAATGAGTTGCTTTCTCTTGCGTCCTTCAATGTTTGAACGCCATATCAAGTTTGGGCAGAGCTGAATAAAAAAGTGGGAAACTTGACAGTTGATAATCAGCGTGGCAATGAAGATAGAAGGATCAAAGGCCTAAACGTCTCAAAGTGTCGACGCAGTGAAAGAGAATCATCTGAAATCGTCTCGCAATGGCAGAGGAAGCTTTTGGAAAAGCAGTGAAGCAGCTAAAGCAAGAGAGGACCTTGGCTAAGAGTGCATTCACCAGGCAGGCAAACTTCCTCAGCAGAGGAGCCAAAAACTTGATGAAAAGTGAACTACAAGAGGAGTTCAAAAAACTCATTTCTGAGGCAAGGAGTGTCGGCGAGACAAATGATGAGTATAGAGCTGGTTTACTGGCAGACATTGAAGCGGACATGTCAGATGGTGAAGAAGCTGAACTTGATAAGCAGCAGCAGGCTGATTTCGAGAAGACAATCCATGAATGTGAGGTAAGATTGGAAGAGGTCAAACAA
This sequence comes from Pimephales promelas, assembly GCF_016745375.1. The sequence goes on from NW_024122001.1 coordinate 2,424,878, forward strand.
ATTGTCCTGTTCAACTTATGGTCAAGATATGGTAAAGATGAGATGGGAACAGCAATCCAGGAAGCAGAGACAGCCTGTGATAGAGCTGCTGCAACACCCGTTGTCGCTGTAAACAGAGATGGTTTTGAGTTCCAGCTGGATGGCGCAAAAAGAATGATCCAAGGTGTAATCACTACCCTAGCAGCTTGGGAGATGTGGATTCCAGAAGACGAAAAATCCAGTCTGGAAACTAGAGTAAAGAATCTGAAAGGATGCAGTAGCAACCTTGAAGCACGAAAGGTGGAGTTCATCATCGCACAAAGAATAGCAGAAGAAGAAAGAGACAGAGCGAGGGTTCCCCAGATACCCATGCCAGTTCCACAACCACAACCAACGTTGAGAATAAAGCCAACCAGTCTACCCAAATTCAATGGATGTAAAAGGAATTTCCATCGATGGAGGAAAGACTGGGAAAGTCTACAAAAGCAGGGAGAACCAACTGGCTCAGCTGAAGTTAAAAAGATACAACTCTTTGACAGCATAGACGACAGGATGTGCAGAGAGCTCCGTTTGTCTACCTACAACACTGCTGAAGACATATTCCGAGTGCTTGAGAATAGATATGGAAACAAGTCCACAATTGCTTTGGAAATTATTGAAGATCTTGAGAAGATTCCTGTTTTAAGAGCAAATCAGCCAAGAAAAGTCATTGATTTAATTCAAAATATAGAGAAGGCCCTGGATGACCTCACAGAACTTGGAAACACGGGAGCCATTAACAACCCTCTGGTGATCAAATCAATAGAAAGTAAGTTACCTGACAACATGAAAAGAGATTGGCTTGTCTTCATGGTTAACCCAGCAAATGGCGTAACACCGGACAATCACTTTGAGAATCTTCTTAAATTTCTGAAAACACAAGAAGAAATTCTAGAGAAGTTAGAGCAGTTGGGAGTTAGTGAAAAGCCAGAAAAGAAATATGCTTGTATGGAGAGAAGATATGCGTCCACACGTTCCACAAGGAAAGGCGGATGTGTTGTCTGTGGAGATGAAAAGCATGGAGAAAAGATCTTCTTTTGCAAGCGTTTCAAAGAACTGAAGCCTGTGGAAAAGTTGGCTGCTGTAGAAAAGGTGTTTAATCTGTCATGGTGAAGATGATGAATGCAAAGATACTTACCTGTGCAGGAACAGAGACTGTAAAAGAGATCATCACTTCTTTCTTTGTCTGAAGGGAGATTTCAAGAGAACTGACTCAGACAGAAGACAATCCCATGTGAGAAGGCATAAGCTTACGGAGGAGCAAGAGGAATTTGTGTCTAAGCTCTCCCCAGAGATGGCAGAGAAATTCAAGAAAGCATTCACTAACATCACTGGGAAGACAAACTGTGGTGAGAAGAGTCAGCTTGGAGTGACTGATTCAAGTGCTATAAAAGAATTGCCAGTTATACTAATGCTGCTCGAGGTAACTGCTAATGCAGGAGAAAAGATTGGGACTCTGATCGACTTAGCATCAGATACAAACTACATCACCCACAAAGCCGCCAGGAGATTAAATCTTCGAAGTGAAAACATTTCTTTAATTATTCATGGAGTTGGAGGAATGAACATGAATGTTAAAACTAGAAGATACTTTCTTAAAGTGAGGATCAAGATGCCTATGGGCACGGAGAGAGCTCATGAGCTTATCTGCTATGGGTTGAATGAAATTGCCAACATCCACAAAGTCATCAAGCCTGAGCAACTCAAGAGGTTCTTCCCAGAAGTCAATTTAGAAGATCTGAGGAGACCGGAGAGTATTGAGCTACTGGTAAGCCACCGCGAGGGAAGACTTGCTCCACAAAGAGTGAAGGTGATTGGAGACCTTGTCTTATGGGAAAGCCCACTGGGAAAGACTGTTGGTGGAGCGCATCCAGATCTTTTTGAAGAGATGGATATAGCGATGCACAATTCAGAAACGCATTTTGCTCGGTCCATGAGGGCATCGGCAGTGAGGTATCAAGAGATCACAGAAGCACAAGAGTTCAAAGCTGAAACCAGAGTAGCTAGTAAAGAGTTTCTAAACTGGTGGAAATGGGACAGCATTGGAGCAGCCTGCGAGCCCAAGTGTGGAGGATGCCGGTGTGGCAATTGCCAGCCAGGAGGTAAGGAGATGACTCTAAATAAAGAAAGAGAATTAGAAGTCATAAAGAAGGGCCTCACCTACGTCAAAGCAGATTCTCACAGTGAGAAGCCACATTGGGACACAAGATACCTGTGGATTCAAGATCCAAGTTCCCTTCCCAACAACAGGAGTGGAGTGGAAGCCACCTTCATGAGAACAGAGAAACAACTCAAAAAAGAGCCAGAGTGGAAAATAGCATACACCGCACAAGTCCATGAGATGGTGGAGAGAAGGGCAGCGAAGAAACTCACTAAAGAGATCATTGCCAGCTGGAAAGGGCCAGTATGGTATGTCAGCCACTTGGTGGCACCAAATCCGCATTCTCTCACAACACCTGTGCGGCTGGTATGGAACAGCAGCCAGAAGTTTAAAGGGATCAGCATGAATGACCTTCTGCTGAAAGGGCCTGATGTCCTCAATCCCATCCGAGCAGTACTACTCAGGTTCAGAAGAGGCGTCCATGCTGCCCTTGGTGACATCAGGAAAATGTACAATTCTGTGTGGTTGAAAGATCTGGAGATGCACCTCCACAGATTTCTCTGGAGAGACACTGAAGAGGAAGAGATTGAAGAGTATGTGATTACCAGAGTCAACATTGGCGATCGACCAGCAGGGTGCATAGCACAAATGGCCATGAGAGAGACTGCCAAATTACCCATGTTCGCTCACCTGGAAGAGGAACGTGGGATTCTTGAAGAGGATGCCTATGTCGATGACATCCTAACTTCCCATAATGACTTGAAAAAGCTGGGCCAGAACATCGAAGGAGTTGAGGAGATCCTGAAGGCAGGTGGGTTCTTCCTCAAGCCCTGGGTCTGGTCAAGTCAAAGTGGGAGGCAGGAGATTGTACCAGGAGAACAAAGAGCGGAGTCAAGCACAGTACTTATTCTTCCAAACCAGATGAGGGAAGGAGATAATAAAGCTCTTGGAGTCGGATACCTTGTTGAAGAGGATAAACTGTATCTCATGACTTCAATCAATTTTTCAAAGAGGAAAAATAGAATGAGAGTTGGACAAAATCTCCTTGATAAAGAGGTGAGAGAGAAAACTCCAAACCCACTCACAAGAAGAGAACTGCTGAGCCAAGTAGCTAGCTTGTATGACCCAATAGGCCTTGTCACACCTGTCAAACAGAGGGGTGCCATTCTTGTCAGAAAGGCATTTCAGGAAGCTGGAGGCAAAACTTTGACCCGCGACACTTGGGACAAACCTTTGTCGGAAAAATTGAGGGAAGAAGCCATCCAATTCTTTGAGGAATACACACGTCTTGGACAAATCACTTTCCACAGAAGTCTCACACCAGTCAACTAGATTGGAAAACCTTGGGGAATAACATTCTCTGATGGAAGTGACAAGAGCTATGGAGCCATAGTGTATTTCAGATGGGAGACTGAGCAAGGCATCCAAGTCAGATTGGTGGAGTCTAAGGCAAAACTCACACCATTGGACCAAAAGGGAGAACCAGTAAAAGCTGAAATCTGTGGCGCTGTCTATGCAGCACGACTGAGAAATTATGTTGAGAAGCACAGTCGAATAGAAGTTGAACGATGGCTCCATCTGCTGGATAGTCAAACTGTGCTGGGAGCAATCCAGAGAGACAGCTATGGATATCAAACTTTTTTCGCAAATAGAGTTGGGGAGATCCAAAAATCCACATCAGTCGGAGACTGGTGGTGGATTCCAGGATACCTGAACAGTACTGATGCTATAACAAGAGGGGCAGCCCCAGAAGACCTCCAGGAAGGTTCCATGTGGCAGGATGGACCAGCGTTTCTACGACAACCTGTGGGAGAATGGCCACATAAGTCAGCCAAAGAAGTCGCCACATATGCCAAAGAAGGCATAAATAAACTTCAGAGGAAAGCTTTCTCAGCAGCACTGACTAGAATGCAGGCCAAGAAAGACAAGAGGGATGTACAGCAAGCTAACCCAGATGAATCTAAGATTCAGATCCGAAGATTACCAAGCGGCTCTGCAGTAACTAATCTGATTGACATCAAGAAATTCAGCAATCTGACCAGGCTGATCCGGGTCATTGCCTGGGTTTGGAGAGCTGCACGAAGATGGAAAGAGTTGTTGAACAAGAATTCAGCCTCAGATAAACCAAAGTGGGAGGGAGCTTTTTCAACAAATTGGAGGTCCAGAGCCAAACAAGCTGTACTCACTGTCGGGGAGTGTAGAGATGCACTAAGAGACCTGTTCCTTGCAGCTCAAGAAGGTATAACCTTTCAAGACACCACTCTCAACAGACTCGCTGTTTATAAAGAGAAAGAGACTGGGCTTTTAGTTTGTGGAGGAAGGTTCCAGACTTTTGATGAGGACAAAACTGCTGTACCCATTCTACCCTATGATGCGTGGATATCCACTCTCCTAGCTCAAGAGGCTCATAGTGAAAATCATGAAGAAATAGCCGGCACACTTCTCCGGATGAGGAAAAAAGCCTGGATAGTGAAAGGTCGAAAGCTGGCTAAAAAGAGTCTTGATAGCTGTATTGTGTGTAGAAAGGCTAGGGCCAGAAAGTGCCAACAGATCATGAGTGACCTTCCATCTGAGCGGATAACACCAGCCAGACCATTTGAGTATACAACGGTGGACTTGTTTGGACCGTATGAAGTCAAGGACGAGGTGAAGAAGAAAACAAAGCTCAAGGTGTGGGGAATTGTCTTCTGTTGCATGTCATCCAGAGCTATACACACAGATGTTGTCAGTGACCAGTCAACTGAAGGCTTCCTAATGGCTTACCAGAGATTCACAGCACTGAGAGGGCACCCAAAGAAACTGTGGTCAGATCCTGGAAAGAATTTTGTGGGTGCCAGACCTGCACTGAAAGAACTCTATCTCTTCCTGGATCAACTAAATAAGTCTGAGCTTGAGAATGAAGCTTCCTTGCATGGAACAGAATGGAGCTGGAAAATCCACCCAGCAGACTCCCCTCACAGAAATGGAGCTGCAGAAGCAGCTGTTCACACAGTGAAGCGGGCTTTGTACAACCTGGGAGGAGAAGGACTCTTTACATGGAGTGAGTTTCAGACATTTATATATATGGCTGCTAACCTGGCCAATGAAAGGCCTGTAGATGCCAGAACTCAAAGCCGGGAAGACTGCATAGAATATGTCAGCCCAAATTCCCTTTTACTTGGACGAACTGGACCCAGAGGAGATTTTGGATGCTTTGACTTTGAAAACTACCCATACAAGAGGCTGAGAGCTATCCAAACAGAAGTTGACCGGTTCTGGAAGTGGAGTCAGTTAGCTGGGCCCAATCTATTTGTGAGAAGTAAATGGCACACAACCCATAGGAACGTGACTGTTGGAGATGTTGTCTGGCTTGCTGACCAAAATGCCTGGAGGGGCCAGTACAAACTTGCTAGAGTCATCAGTGTCAGTATTGACAAGAAGGGCATCGTCAGAGATGTACATGTCAGAACTTTTCCCAGCTATCCAGTCCCAACTGTGAAGCCTTTCCAAAGAGATAAAGTGAAGAAACTGTCAACCAAAATCCCTTCTACAATCCTTCATAGGGATGTAAGACGACTGATTGTTTTGCTTCCTTTAGAAGAACAAAATCAAGAACAAAAGTGAAAGTGTTGAAGGTGATTGGAGTGACCTCCTTAGGTTCATTAACCAGGAGGTCAAGTGGGAGGTGTTTCGGCAAAACAATGAGGTTTTTCTTTAAATTCTGTCATACTCAAAAATTCCTGTAGAGGACAGTGCAGTGTGGTGACTGGGCAGGAACCATTGAGAGGGTTTGTTTCCAAGGGGGCACAATAAAGTGGTGCACCACAAGAGCACATGCAGGTGAAAAGTTTGGAGAAGATCTCTTGCTGGACTTGCAACGAATTTCACCCACATTCAGTTAAAACTAATTCAAACTTGAAGACGCAACTGGTATGAACATGAATTTATTTATTTATTTTTGATGTAATCTATAAGTTGTAAGAGATCAGTATTGTGTTTTAGCATATTTGATGGATTTTGCTAGTTTGCTTGCTACATTACTGATTGATGCTAAGATTTTGTATGATTTGGTGTGATTTGAGGGAAAGGTGTTTAAGTTTGTTAACATTTATTTTTTCTTGTCAAAGCATTTTGATTTAGTTGATTTACATTGTAGGTAATATGGTGATGTTAAAATGTTACTTTAAATAACATCTTTTTTATATTAATGTGTGTTTCTTTTGTTTATTTTTATCTTTAAAGATTATCAACCTATTGCAGACCTATTGCAGATCTGTTGCAGATCTATTGCTGATCTATTTCTGACCTATTGCTGACTACTGCTTCTGCAAATACCTCTGCAATTCCAGAAAATAAACAGTCAAGTCAATGAGTTGCTTTCTCTTGCGTCCTTCAATGTTTGAACGCCATATCAAGTTTGGGCAGAGCTGAATAAAAAAGTGGGAAACTTGACAAGAACTTAGGTGTTATTTTGGACTGGGATTTTAAGATGGATAAACAGATTAACCAAGTAGTTAAGTCAAGTTTTTTCCAGTTGAGACAACTCACCAAGGTCAAATCTTTCCTGTCTTATATAGACTTCCAAAGACTCCTTCATATTTTTATTTCATCGCGTCTGGACTATTGTAATGGCCTCTATGTTGGCATTAGCCAGGCCTCTCTCTCCAGACTGCAGAGGGTCCAGAATGCAGCAGCTCGCCTGTTGACGGGTACACGGAAGCGTGAACACATTACCCCTGTTCTCTCCTCTCTTCATTGGTTGCCTGTCCATTTTAGGATTAATTTTAAAATTTTGATGTTTGTTTTCAAATCTCTTAATGGTCTTGCACCGAAGTATCTGTCAGACCTGATTACGCTGTATGCTCCATCAAGAGCGCTTAGGTCTGCTGACCATTTGCTCTTAGTTGTCCCTCGGGTGAAGTTGAAAAGCAGAGGCGAAAGAGCATTTGCAGTAACAGGACCAAAGCTCTGGAACAATCTGCCCCTGTACATCAGACAGGCTCAAACTCTTGCTGCTTTTAAATCTAGTCTTAAAACCTATTACTACTGTTTGGCTTTTGAAGCTAGGTGAGTGTTTGTATTGTCGATTATTTGTTTCTGGCTTTTTATTTTTATTTTGTGTCGTTGACGGTTTGTAGTTGTGAAATAGGATACAAGTGTACAGCACTTTGTCAAACACTTGTTGTTTTTAAAAGTGCTTTATAAATAAACTTTGACTTTGACTTTGGTCTCGCCCTCAGCCTGCTCCGCCCTGGCCACGCCCTCAGCCTGCTCCGGCCTGGCCACGCCCTCATCCTGCTCCGCCCTGGCCACGCCCTCATCCTACTCCGCCCTGGAGGGCCTCCTACTCCAGACCACGCCCTCCACAGCCTCCAGGGCACCCACCCCCCCTCCCCGTTGATGTTACGGTGTGAGGTCACGCCTACCGGGAGGGGGGAGTGATGTCAGTCCTCCGTCTGCACCAGTCTGTCTTCGTCATCTGCACTACACTTCCCAGGATCCTCTTGTCTCCACTCCTGAACTCACTCCCTCATCAGCCACCTGTTCCTCGTCTTATTCATCAGTTTCACCTGTCTTCACATCGTTATGTTTGATTCCTGTCTGTATTTAGTTCCATCTCATTCAGTCTGTCTTTGTCAGTCGATGTTGATTGTTACTCGGTGTTATCCTGTCTTCCTGCCTGTAATTTTGAATTAAATAAGTATCTTCGTGTGAATTCGGACTCCTCCTGTTCCTTCTGCCTGCACTCCTGCACCACCCCGTGACAATTATGAATTGTGTATTATGAAGAAACCCTGGGCAATTTGTAGAGTAATAAACACATAAAAATATACACCATAATATAAAATAAGATAACTAAGAACACACAACAGTAGGCTACATATAAATTTAAAAAATATATTTACCATTCTGAGTATTTAACAATCTGAGTGTACAAGGGATAAATTAATATTAGTATATTGTTTGTCATCTTTGAGAGTTTCATAGCAAGAGCAGTGCAAAAAAAGGTCACTACTTAAGAACATAACTGTTGAATAAAACTGACAGACTTCTTTTTGGTATTCACATCAAAACGCAGTTTATTGTAAATAATAGTCCCTAAATATTTATAACTTTCCACACACTCCACCTTCTCACCTTTAATGAACGTATATTGGGAAGAACGAGCGTCAGTTCTGAAATCAATAGTCATATCTTTGGTCTTAGATACATTCAGCTGCAGACAAGCATCACCACACCATTTTACAAAGTCATCAACAACTGGACCATGAAAAGTTTACATTTTTTCGAAGTTGTGAAGACTCTCTGATCAATTTTTTCTACCCCGGGTATGTTTTACTGATGTGTTGACGGTTGACAGGAACTCCTCTTCCACAACAATTACAGATTTCCGTTTTTTGTGAGAAAGGTCTATATGCAGAGCGGTGGGTCCCGAGGACTGGAGTTGAGAACCACTGGTCTAGGGAAAAGAGGCCAACTTGGCAAAGGGAGCTTGAGGTAAGGGTTGCTACTCAATACTCAAATTGATGCTTTGTTTCCTCGCTCCTAAGCCTGTGACCAGGAAACTGATCGAACTCGGCAATCTTGAAGGACATCTCAATTCTCTAATAGGCAAGGAACAAGGAAGCTTCCTGAGAAGTCATGAGCGAGGATACACAGGTGTATCCTTCCCTCGCATCCTAAGGGGGTTGGAGCTAATGCCGAGTTCACACGGCATGATTTTCAAAGTGGGATCACTGTTCTATTCACACTGCAAGACTATCTAGGCCAGCATTCAGTTGCTGCTGTGTGCACACTGCAAGATAGATCGCTGACTTCTCCCCAAAGAGAGTCAGTCAGAACACTTTCATACAGCAGGATTTTGAATCACCGACAGGTCCAGATATGTAGCATACCAGATATCTCATGAGCATCGGCAAATGTCTTTGAACATTCACATTGTGTGATTGTGTCTCACATGAATGAGCACCGAATTGCCTTTGATTTCGGGCATTTGCCTGCGATCTCCCAAAACCTGCAGTGAGAGAAAATCGTGCTTAAAATCGCTCAGTGTGAATTCGGCATAAGACACGAGAAAAGGAAGCGAGAGATGGAAACGAAGAAGCACAACCAAGAAATGAGAAGTACCCTAAGTAGGTTAAGTTTTAGTGGCATTTTGCGTTGCGCAAAATAGGCACACAAAAAAAACAGTGGATGAATTGACCCTTTGCAGGGAGTTTGATTGACAGGCGATCTGACCAATCATAATCTTAAAAAGCCACAAAATGGTATATTGTTTAAATTCCTTTAAAGATGCAGTGTGTGATTTTTAGTGACATCTAGCGGTCTCAGCCCACTGCTCTCCCCTCCGTTTCGAAAAAGCTACAGTGGCTAAAACGGGACAAACATCTCGTCGTCTGACAGCAGAGAATAGTCATAGTAAGCCAAGAGTGTGTATCACTGTTTCTGTACCAATGTCCATTATAAACCACATCATGGATAAAGTTTACAAAGTCATAGTCAGGTGAGGATCAAGTGTCTTAATATATATTATAATAATTGTATGTAAGTACTTAATTAATTTGGCAATTTCTCTTCAAAACAAATCCTGCCTCTGGGACAGGGCCCGTCGTTCGTACACTTTTTAAGTACAACAATACTTCTAAAGCATTTTTCAATCTTAGTTGACGTTAATTATAACATTTAGTAATGCATTATTAAAATCAAAAGTTCTATATGTTAATAAAAGGCCATTTAATGGACCTGCATGCGCCGACATGAACAGCTGCATTTTTATGAATTAATGTTAACAAAGAATAATAACTACTGTAAAAATGCATTGCTCATTGTTAATGTTAATTTAACAAACATTAACTAATTGGACGATTTGGATATTGTGAAGCGTTACAAATTGGTCAGTATATTTCATGATATTTCACCACTAGCAAAACACAGTCTCTTCTGTATTTCCAGATTATATTGTGGATCATTCATTGCAACATTTAACCTGATTCTCATGTTTCAGTATCTCTTATGCTGTGCTTGAAGCTGTGGTTTTAAAGCTATTGTTATCCTTTTTTTTTTTTTTTTTGGCCTTTAAACGTATTAAAAGCACATATGTAGACCAGTGTTAGAATCAAAACTTTCTCAGGGGCCCGAACACCCTAGCATACTCTATTTTGTGACCTAATTATGAAACCATGCATACGGCCCTATAGCTGTACTAAAAATATGAAATGTAAAAAAATAACCTTTACAGTTACTTCCGTTTCTTAATTAATAAAGCAGTTTTGAATATGTCATACATGACAAATAAAATAAAATCACAAACATGATGCTTAGCTTAATGCATCATTTAACCAAAAATTCAATAATAAAATAAGTGTGTATGTACTGTAGTATACAGTATACATACACCATTTATTAATAATGTAGGCCCTACTGTAATTTATTTCAAATGAATGAGGAAAAAAAAGTTGGTTGAATTCTAGGAGCTCTAAAATAAATTTAGAATCATTTTCTAAATCTAAAAGGCAGCATCCGCAACTGAAGGCAAGCCACCCACACTCCTGGACCTGTGTTGACGGCTCTGTAGACCATTTAAAAAATGTTAAATTGCTACATAAATAATATGTTTGAGTTTTCAATAAAAAATTAATGTAGCAATGCTAGCATGCATCCGGGCGATTCCTTTAACACAAACTGATAGTGAAACCTTTTATGATGAGTTTATCCTCTTTTTTAATTTTTAAAATAAATAAAAAAATCAATAAAAAATTAATGTAGCAATGCTAGCATGCATCCGGGCGATTCCTTTAACACAAACTGATAGTGAAACCTTTTATGATGAGTTTACTTTTTTTTTACCAGAAGTTTCATTGTTTCAGACCAATATTGCAAAAGGACATTGTTACACAATGTCTTGTGTTTCCCCTGCTTAGTGTTTTTGGTTCACTCCTGTTTCAGTTTTCCCATTTGTGTTCAGCACATGTGTCTTGTCTTCATCAGTTGATTCACCAATGTTCTATTGACTGATTATGTTACTTTGTTCAGCCATGCATTTATTGCATGTTCTCCCTCAGTCCTGGTCAGTTCTTGTTTATGTAAGGTGTGTGTAGTTAATGTTAATGTTACCTGGTTTTGAGTGTGGGATTACCTTTCTGCCCATCATCTCTGTACCTTGTATGGATTTGATTTATTAGTAAATGTTTGAACTGGAGCCTTTTGACTATGCCTCTCCACCCTGCACCACACTCGTAACAGACATGTTGAGGCAAGTACAAATACTTTCTCAATGTTTAATGTTAAAAAAATTCTTAACATTAATTCATATACTAGGTCTAATATTTACTGACAGACTTGACAGAAAAAGGAAGAGCCATTTCATTTTTTTTTTTTTTATCCACTGTAAAAAAAAAGTCAGGCAACATGTTTTTACATGAGATTCAACTTAAAATTAGTTTTAATGTAATTTAAGTTGAAATGATTTGTACAGCCAAACAATTACGTAATTTAAAAAAGCAACAGAACTTAAGTTGAAAGAAGTGGACATTTTTTACAGTCTAGTTTATACCAGTATATGTGGTTTGTTGTTGTTTCCTGTTTTGAAACTTTAAACTTTAAACAGTGCTGTAATACATTTTCCTGCTAATTTGCTGTGCAGGTTTCATACTCTACCCTTTGCCCGCCCTGTTTTATGAAGGCCCAGCCCCTTGAACATGTCTGGACTCGCCCCTGGCTGAGACTAGGTGTTTTCAAATTCTGTCAGACTGAATAGGGGTTTTGCCAGTTTTGACAAGATAAAGTAACTTAAAAGTAAGTATAAGTTATGTATTTATATTTATAATGTATTTTTTAATTGTTTTTTTTAATTTTACAGTCTTAGTGCCATAATCATAATACGTTTACTACTGTTTTTCTTTCAAAATTACGATTATTATATCTGTTTTGATTCGATCTAAAAGTATTTTGGAGGGTTTGTAAGAAAAGTTGCACTCTGCTATAGAAGTACCTGTATTATAAGCTTTTAAATACAAAGACACAAAGTGTACAAAGGCTGGAAGGGACTACCAGGACAAAGTCACCAAAGAAGTCTTAAATTACTCCATATAACATTCTTAAGTATGAAGGGAAACATGATTTTTGGCTGATGGAGTGCTGGAAATGCAGTGGTAAGCTCAAAATGAAAGGAGATTTCTCAATGAACTAAACTTCCTGTTTGTGGTTTCTGCTTCATTCAATTGTGAAAGTAACTTTGGTTTACTGAGTTTCTTTTCGAGAGACAAGGTAGTCTCATTTTAACATGCAGTATTGTTTTCAATGATACTTAACTAACTTCAATTATTTTATGGTAGCCTAGTATACCTTTAATTGGAAACATTTATGATGACAAGAATAGTGGTTCTAACAGGAACGAGAAAATGTTGCGCATTTATTTGATTTTGTTAGTTTCACTTCTCCTTTCATTATAATGAGGAATAGATTCCCTAAAACAGTTTACGTCTTTAACATGTATTGCCTTCATTTTCTTCTCAAATTTGTTTTTCCATAATTGCATTTCTTTAATTTCTTTATTTAGAAGCAATAATGAAAGCCACTAAAATGTATTTAAAATGTAACTGTCATGATGTGGTTTTGTGTGTTTTCGTTATTAGTGATTCCCCGTCGATTATTTGTCCCAGGTGTTTCGTATTTCTCACGCCCCCTTGTTATCTTGTCTAGCTTGTTTGTCCTTGATTATTTAAGCCCTGTGTTTCTGCCCTGTCTTTGTTGGTTGTTGAATTTATGTATGTGAACGTTGGTGGTTTTGTATTCTCGAGTCTTGCTTCTTGTCTTGTTTCCTGTTTCAAGTTTGTGATTAAAGCTACACTGCGTTTGGATCCAGCCTCAGCTCTATTTCTCCGCACAACGTCACAGTAACCTGCTTTGAAGCCAGTATAATAAAACTGTAAAACCTTTGCAACCTCTGAGCATCTGTTAGCTATATAGACGTTGTCATATAGCTGTTTAAAGTAGGAAGTAGGTTTAAAAGTAATCTGATAAACATTTCATATCTGAAAAAAAAAATCTAGTTATTTTCACTTAGAGGGGAGGGGACTAGATCTAGTTGTCATGGGGAAATTATCGTGATGGATATATTTCCATATAATCAGTTCCCTATCATTTAGTCACGTCCGACGTTACGCCAGAACTGAACTGAAGAATTCAGAACTCGCCTGAGAGCAGTTACCTTCTAGTGTAAACATTACACACCCAGTGAAGCCGGTATGTAACGAAGGACTGACAGTCACGATTGCTGCCTTATGTGTCTGGGCTTAAAGCACACTGAGGTGGATTTTGTGGATTTTGAGTCATGTACCCACTGCTGGAAGATGACCATCGCAATGTTGCGTTTGAGACTCAATTACCTCAGGCGAGGTGGAGTCCCCTCCGATATGCCCAAGCGTGCCACACAAGCCCTCAAAAGTGAAGCCAAAACGTCTCGATTGCCCCCCCTGTGACCGGACCTAGTATACTATATATATATGTAGCTCATAACCCCCGCCTCCCCATGTTATTCAATGAGACGCGAGACCAACTAAACAATTAAATTACACTTCACATATCCTTTTTCCAAAGATAGTTTCTGTCATTTACTGTAGTTTCTATCACGTTGATGTAATTTCAAGTGTTCGTTTTTAAAATAAGTTTGTTTTTAGTTAGTTATGTGATGATAAAATAACGGCGCTCTGACATCATGATTGACAGCTGTGATTGACAGGTTCTCTGTGCGAGGTAGTCACTGAAGCACCAGCGGACTTTTTTTAACAATGTTGATTATGTGGTTAATAGTTGTATTTACCTTATTTTAACGAGGTTCTGAAATCAGCAGACATCATTGGAGAAGAACGAAGCAGACAGAGGACACTTAGTGAAAGTGCGGGGCGTGTGCTTGCGTTTGATTCAGCGAGAATGAAGGCGCGGCCTTGATTTCGCGGCTTTACTTCCTGCTCATGACTGCACATGACTGGTCCCGAAACACGCAAGTGCGCAGACTCAAGTCCAAGATGTCAGCGTCATATCGAGACACTGGCGGCTTCAGTTCACTCTGATGGAAAAGAGCGAAGGGGCGTCCATCTTTTTTTACAGTCTATGGATATGCCTCTATCTAGTTCCTCTGGTTGCCAACAAAGGAGCTACTTCAATGAATACACAGTAGAGTAGGGATGTCACGGTACCAAAATTCCAGTAGTCGGTACTGATACCATTATTCCACGGTTCTCGGTACCAATTTCGGTACCACAGCAAAATTATTTTTTTATTTTATTTTATTTAACTACTTGAAAAGAAAATTCAATCACTTTATTATTTATGATGGTACATTTATGAAAGCATTGAAGGCTACATGCTGTTTTAAACGAAAATATTGATGATACTGAGAAATATTGCTTATAATATAAAACAAGTGAAAAATACAGCATTCAGTGGATTTAGGCTACAGTAGTATTTTTAATAAATGGAGACGTAGTTAAATATATTGTACAGTAGCCTAATATAATTATTTCTGTCAATTTCTTTAAGTTAAACCAAGTTTTTATTTTGACGGGTTGCCGTAAAGACCTTTGACTTACTGTGCGTGTATGATATATGATATGACCCTATAGTTTTCTCAAATGAAACGGTAAAATGCTCATGAAGTGACAGCTCGGAGATGGAATCATGAATCATGTCATCATATCGTGTGGCAGCAGAGACTGAAAACAGCTTGAGCGTCACTCTCTTGTTTCAGTGTGTGTGTGTGTGTGTGTGTGTGTGTGTGTGTGTGTGTGTGAGAGGTAAGTTAGCGTTAAATGAAACCGCGCGTCTGCGCCGTTAATTCACACAGACAAGCAGAACATGCGGTTTCATATTTAAACAGTAAAATGCTCATGAAGTGACTCTCGAAGATGAATGGATCATGAATCATGTCATTATATCGTGAGGCAGCAGAGACTGAAAACAGCGCGAGCGTCACTCTTGCTTGTGTGTGTGTGCGTGTGTGTGTGTGTGTGTGAGGTACGTTAAATGAAAGCGCGCGTCTGCGCCGTTCATTCACAGAGACAAGTGCAACATGCAGGGTTCATATTTAAATAGTCGTTTTGCTGTTTAATATACACAGAAACCACGTCAGCAGCGCCGCCGGTCGCCAGTTGTCCATTACTGCTGTCGTAAATAATTTAGCTATACCGCTGCCTACTGTTGCATGCACGCTTGTTTATCCAGCACCAGCTTTGGAATGAACGATGTCCACAGACAATGTACATTCATGTACATGTTACATGATTTCATGAAACGTAAAGCAAGTCAAATTTGTAGTTTTCTTATGTCTCATTAGAACTACAGAAACGAATCGGTTACATAACGTAACCTCGGTTCTCTCTAGATGAGGGAACGAGTATTGCGTAAGCTAGCTTACGCTACGGGAAAGATTCATCTTTGCTGAGAAGTTGAAGCCAAAAAATTATTCCATAATTTTGTAATCATTGTCAATGCAGTATCTCTGAGGCAGAACATGAGCGGGGCTAGCTAGCAGCTCGTTGGTTCGCTCAGAGAAAATGAACCCGCGGCCAATGAGCGGACGGCGCTCGCTCATTGCGTCAGAGCCCGCCGAAAGGGGCGTGGCTATAGTGTATAAAACAGGCTCTCCCAGGCTCAGTCGTTGATTTCTTTCAGCATGAAGCGAAACGCTGGTGGCGCACGGCCGGGAACGCAATACTCGTTCCCTCATCTAGAGAGAACCGAGGTTACGTTAGGTAACCGATTCGTTCTCTTACGAGAGGTTCTCTCGTATTGCGTAAGCTAGCTTACGCTACGGGAACATCTGGTCAACGCCGTGCGCGCTATGTAACCACTAAGCATCCCAGGGGGAAACACCGGGGGAATCTTAAAATGGAAGAAGACAATAAGGCGGCCAGCATAGCGGCCGTTATCATCTAATGCATACACCCATAAGGCGGCCGGCATAGCGGGCTGTAAACGTATAATGCATAAGCACATAGGGGGAAGCACAAGGGGCGAACCGGTTGTGATAGGACTCCCAATAGTGCAGCTTCTTATAGGAGAGCTGTATAGTACTAGACCGCCAGTAATTTAGCTTGTAAAGCGGGGACTTCCAAGTTATAGAACCTGACAAAGGTGGAGGGGGAGGCCCATCCCGCAGCCACACAAATATCGTGAATGGAAATTCCACAGGACCATGCCCACGATGAGGCCATGCCTCTGGTGGAATGAGCCCTGACGCCCAGCGGGCAAGGCAGGTCTTTTGAGGCGTAAGCAGTGGCAATAGCATCCACTATCCACCTAGACAGTGTCTGTTTAGAGGCGGCTAGACCCTTGGTGCGGCCGCCGAACGACACAAACAGCTTCTCCGAGCGTCTGAGCGCAGCAGCGCGTGTAGTGTACACTCTCAGAGCCCGGACCGGGCAGAGGCGATCAGTGTCACGTTCGCTATCGCATGCAGGCAGAGCCGATAGAGAAATCACTTGTGCCCTGAAGGGGGTACCAATCGCTTTTGGAACATAACCGTGTCTAGGTTTAAGAATGACAATGAGTCATTAGGTCCAAACTCAAGACACGCGGCGCTTGAAGACAGCGCGTGAATGTCCCCCACGCGTTTTACTGAGGCGAGGGCAGTCAGAAAAACGTTTTTTAGCGAGAGGTATTTTAGATCCACGGAATCGAGTGGTTCAAACGGTGGGGCTATCAAAGCTTCTAGAACTATAGAAAGATCCCAGACTGGCACCGTAGGGGGGCGAGGGGGGTTCATCCTTCTGGCTCCCCTGAGGAAGCGGATGATTAGCTCGTCTTTGCCCAAAGACTGGGCGTGCCGGGGTTCAGCGAACGCCGTGACGGCTGCCACGTAAACCTTTAGAGTGGATGGGGACCTGCCCTTATCCAGCATCTCCTGAAGGAACACGAGCAAAGACGAAACCTCGCACGGCCGTGGGTCCAAGTTTTTGTCGGTGCATCATCTAGAGAACACAGACCATTTTGCAGCATAGAGCTTTCTAGTAGATTCCGCTCTGGCATGTTTGATCGTGTTCAGAACTCCTGGCAAATTGACGAGTAGTCGTTGGTCACCTATGCATGAAGCGCCCAGCGCTGTGGATGGGGATGCCAGATCGTGCCGCGAGCTTGAGTGAGGAGATCTGCTCTGATTGGAATGGGCCACGGGGCTGGTTGCGACAGCTGCTTGAGCTCCGGGAACCAAATCTGATTCTCCCAGCACGGGGCTATGAGGAGCACCGGGTGGCGTGTGTCCCTGATTCTCTGAATGACCTGCGGTAGCAGAGAGATCGGGGGAAAGGCATAGAGCGGGCGGCGAGGCCAATCCTGGGCTAACGCGTCCTCGCTCATTGAAAAAAATATCGGGCAGTGAGCGTTCTCTTATGACGCGAAAAGATCTATCTCTGCTCTGCCGAATAGGCGCCACAATGTTAGAACTGTTCATGAATCATGTGCTTTCTCCATGTTTCTTTGACAAATCTCAGCATCAGTCTCACGTGCGCTGCTCGGGAGTTAACCACGCCCCCTTATTTGCATTTCGCGGTATACACGGAATAAAAAAATCTGTTACGACTGACGTTTTCTATCGCGGTAACGATATATATCGCCATATCGCCCAGCCCTACCACGGCCATATTGTCTGAGCGAATCAGGACGTGGTGACCGTGTATGCGCGGGAGGAAACGCCGCAGCGCGTTCTCGACCGCGAGCATTTCCAGACAGTTTATGTGTAGGGAACTCTCCTGGCTCGACCACTGGCCACTGACCCCAACCCGTGTTGGATGCATCTGTCGAGATGACTTTTCGGCAAGAAAAGGTTCCCATGGTAACGCCCCTCTGAAACCACTCGGTTACTGACCATGGTTGCAGTGCAGTGATGCATGTCTGTGTAACCTTGATAATCTGGCGGCCCGTAGTCCACTCGCGGTGGGGTACGCGGCTCTTTAACCAGAGTTGGCTGGTTAAAGGCCATATAACCCAGCATCCTCTGAAAGGGTTTCAGGGATGTGTGGGTACCCATCCGAAAGGAAGCGGCTAGACGCTGAACACGGCGCGCGCGCTGTGTGGATAAGCGAGCCTTCATCGTGATAGAGTTCAAATCTATTCCAAGGAATGAAATAGTTTGACTGGGCTGGAGAGAGCTCTTTGTCCAGTTGACAGAGAGTCCCAGCGCTTTCAGATGGTTGAGGAGAACTGCGCGGTGCGACAGAAGCTCCGTCTGAGATTGTGCTAGAATCAGCCAGTCGTCCAGATAGTTTAAAATGCGCGGCCCCTGACTTCGCAGGGGGGCGAGCGCTGTATCCATGCACTTCGTGAACGTACGGGGTGCTAAGGATAGGCCGAACGGGAGAACGGCATATTGGTAAACCTGACCCTCGAAGGCGAAACGTAGGAATGGCCTGTGACGAGGATTTATCTGGATCTGGAAATAGGCGTCTTTCAGGTCTAGAGAGATGAACCAGTCCCCCTGGCGGACGTGTGCGAGGAGTTTTCTGACTGTGAGCATTTTGAACGGTCTCTTCATGAGCGCTTTGTTCAAGACCCTGAGATCTAAGATCGGCCTGAGGCCGCCATCTTTCTTGGGAACAAGAAAATAACGGCCGTAAAACCCCGACTCGGTCATAGATGGCGGAACTCTCTCTATTGCGCCCTTCTGCAGCCGCTTCGCTATTTCTGAGCGGAGTGTGTTCATCGCAGCTGGACTGGCAGCGGATTCGAGCCGAACGCGCAAACGGGGCGGGCGGCGACGAAACTGTAATAGATAGCCATTCTTTATGATGCTTAAAACCCACGGGGAGATGCCGGGGATGGCTTCCCACGCTTCGCAGCATGCGGCTAGCGGATGAATGGCAATTTCGCCCTGATTGCTGCACATAGCGGGCTGAACACTGTGCGTGGGCGCGCTTAGAGTGTGTGTGGCAACGGGACTTACACTCAGAGAGGAGTTTTTGGGCCGTGAGACAGAGCGAGCAGAGGGGGGACACGCGCATGGGCTCGTGGGCGTGTTTATGTTTTCTGCTACTAGAGCGGTCAGTGGCCGCTCTGTGAGAATGGGCTCTGTGGGAGACACGGGGCATATGGTGCTTGTGTGTATGAGTGAACACATGCTTGTGGGCACATTTTTTACACTTGAGGCTTTTATGCTCTTTTTGTGAACTCTCTGGATAGCCGTGAAAACGGCTTTTTGTCGCTCGCAAGCGGGCAGGGAAACCGGCTTGTTTGTGGCGGTAAACACTATTGTAGTCGGCGAGGCGTCGGGGACTAGCAGAGGACGAAACTTTGACGGCGGTCAAGCCGCAGCGGGAGAGGGCCGTCTTTTTCTCAGCTGTGCTAGGCAGACTTTTGCTTATCAGGCTTCAGCGTGATCTTGGGTCAAGGCCCCCGGGGAGGAGGCTGTCTGCGGCGGCTGTCAGAGCGAGAGCGAGGGCGGCCGCCCTGTCTACCCCGGGGCTGCTGAGCTTGCTGAGGCGGGCGCTATTGCGGGGTTCTGGCAGGGGGCTCGCGAGGGCGGCCTGCAGAAGTGCTGGCGCGGCGGGACAGGAACATGTTCATGGCCTGGGTGGCTTTTTGTACCTCGGAGAAGCGGTCGACGATGCCCGTGAAGGGCAGATCCGAAGAGGCCGGTCGGAGAGATAGGCGCGTTGAGGAAAACGGCGCGTTCTGAATCTCCCATGTCGGCAAGCGTGAGCCACAAGTGTCTCTCAGCAACACAGAGGGTGGCCATACATCTCCCCAGGGCTTGTGCGGCGGCTTTAGTGGCGCGAAGGGAGAGGTCCGTCGCGCTTCTCAAATCCGAAAGGATGGGCGGGTTCCTACCGCTCTTCGCCATCTTGCACAAGATGTCGCTCTGTAGCACTTGGAGGACTGACATGAAATGCAGCGCTGAAGCGGCCTGTCCGGCGGCGGCGTAAGCGCGAGCATGAAAAGTGGAGGTCGCTCTGCACGCTTTCGAAGGAAGCGAAGGGGAAGAACGCCATTTAGCAGAGGGCGGGCAAAGGTGAGCGGCGACCAGGTCCTCGGTGGGCGGCATGGCAGTATATCCCCTCTCGGCGGCTCCGTCCACCGAGTGCAGCGAGGCGGACACGTCGGAGCGGTTTCGAGCCGAAAGAGGGGCATTCCAAGTCCCAGGCGGTCGACGGCCTGTGAGAGGAGAAGCAACAGTTCCTCTTCAATGTCGGCGCGGGTCCCCGCAGACTCTCTCGTCGAAGAACCGATCGACGACCAGTCCTCGCTGTCCGAAGTGTGCAGCGAACAAGAGTCCATCTCTTCCGCGGTGTCGTCGGAGGCGACAGAGCGGCCACTCGGCGGCAACTGTATGTCCGGCTGGGGCGGAGAGGGAGAGCGGTCGGTGGGGGCTCCTCCGGGGGATCCGCAGGGGGCTCCGGCGGCCTCTGGGAGCGGCGTTTTTTCTTCCGCGGCGAAGTGAGAGGCGGCGCGGGAGCGGTCTTGACCGCCTGCAGTCGTGCCCGCAGGGAGGACAGAGGCAGGTCTTCGCAGTGGTCGCATCCTCCATTGGCGAGGGCGAGCTCTGCATGTTCCACTCCGAGGCAGAGAGCGCAGATGGGGTGGCGGTCTCCTTCTTCGAGTAGAGAGCGGCATGAACCGCAGGAAAATCGAGGCACCTTGAAAAAGACGCTCGAGCTCTTTTAGGGAATGGAATAGTCAAAAGGATACGCCGTCGGACGGCGCTAGCTTGCAGGACGGCTGAAGGTGGCAGACGGCCGGCTTCCTCAGTCTCCGGAGCTCGCTAGAAGGTTCCTTCTCGACGACGGCGGCTTCTTCCCAGGACAGCGGATGCGTGTAGCTCGCTGAATGATGAAGAATCAACGACTGAGCCTGGGAGAGCCTGTTTTATACACTATAGCCACGCCCCTTTCGGCGGGCTCTGACGCAATGAGCAAGCGCCGTCCGCTCATTGGCCGCGGGTTCAGCGCCGCTCTCCCATAGGCTTGTGCATTTTCTCTGAGCGAACCAACGAGCTGCTAGCTAGATTACAAAATTATGGAATCATTTTTTGGCTTCAACTTCTCAGCAAAGATGAATCTTTCCCGTAGCGTAAACTAGCTTACGCAATACGAGAGAACCTCTCGTAAGAGAACTTGACCCGATCTGGCAATCTTACGTAGTGGGGTGGGGTTATAGCAGATATAGGGCCGCAAAGCGGGGGCATAAGTGCTTTTCACCCTGTTGCGACTTATTGAACCACTGAAATGATTTTGGAAAAATTATTTTAAGGTAAAAAATCGTACATAGTGTTCCATGAATATACTGAGGATATTCAGTCACTCAACCAAAAAGAAGGCATTCAGCTTGTAAATGCTATCTCGTGAAACAAGTCAAAGTCAATCATAAAAGTCTGTGGCTGAAAGCTTCAATTAGAGATTTAAGAGCGGACAGAACAATGCTTGAGCATGTACACATAATATCTCAGCGAGAGCCACGAGACCACGTCATATGTGGAAGAGCACATCCAGTTTTGTGTGTGAGTGAAAGAAATCCGCCTGCGGGTGGAGAGATTCATTACATGGATGCTGTTGCGACAATAATGCACTCTTGAAATCCTTGCATCAATCAATGTCACTGGCTGCACCATCGCCGGCTGCAGTCCCCCCACCTGCTTGTTGCCATCCAGGCAGCAGCCTGGAGCCGGTCACAGGAAAGTGGTGCAGACCGTCCCAGCCCCTGCCAGACTCACAAAGCGTCAGAGTAGAGGTCTTCTCGGGTCCTAAAAACTGTACCCGACGCGAATTGACCCGAATCACTACTTACCCGAACCCGACGTGAATAAATTATTTTTAAAAAAAGAAAAACCCGACCCGAGACAGACCCGATAAAATTAGATCCGACCCGACCTGACGCCATTTCCTTTAGAACCCGACTGGACCCGAACGTAGACGGCATTTACAGTGAGCACAGCCTGCAGCCCTGCGTTTCTCAAAAATGCGCTTAACATAGATGCCCAAGTGCACACTGAGTGCTAAAATATCAATCACACATCACTGTAATCCTTTATGTCCTATAACATTTGGCATAATGTTATTTACCGGACCACGATGATTAGAACCACCACAGGGTAAAATTTACAGATGGCTGTTTTTAAAATAGCCTACAGATTTTCATTCAAATTCTACCAGTCATTGACTTTTAATAAAATTGTGTTATTTAGCCTAAAATCCCATTGTTGCAAAGTTGTTTAGATAAAATGCGATTAAAACAGGGCATTAGAACCACAATAGCAGTCAAATTGGACGTTCTGAATCAAATCTTAATATGGTAACATTATTGCATCAACGCATTTAACTGCACGTCTTTTTTCCTTCCTTATCATCAATGATCACAAATCATTGTTGATAAGGATGACCCTGGATGTTTCTGTTTTACATATTCGTTTTCCCTCACCTTTTTCGCAATATCTGTTTTATCGTCTCCATGCTTGTCTGACAGTGTGGAGTCTTTTTAAAATTGATTGACAGGCCTGGCTAAATGACAATTCAAAGACTTGCATGTAGTCAAACATCCATCCACATGATGGCGCACTAGTTCTTCTTTGCAAACGGAGGGGTTGGTTTATGTGGAGCGAGCAACTGAGTAAATAAATGCAGAGGCAACCGTGCTTATGCTTGTTATATCCCATTCAACGTAAAAGCGCGGATTTGCTCTCTCACTTAAAAAAAAGTCAGAAGGGTCATAGAGTTGTTTTAAATGCTGCAATTTTGTTAAATGCCCAACATTGTTTAAAATAATTCGGGTCTTCTCGAATCAATTTGGAAAAGGCATATTTATTTTAAGTTACCCGAGACCCGAGGCCACTAATACCGAACCTGACCCGTGTCCGAGACACTCGTCGGAGTTTTGGACCCGAACCCGCTCGGGTCGGACCTCGGGTTTTCGGATCCAAGTGGACCCGTGAAGACCTCTACGTCAGAGCAAGCTGCATTCCTGAGGTGTGCAACCCAGTTGCTGCGTCTGTATGTGGACCGAATGCAGAGCTTCAGGACCTCAGAACAGCTCTTTGTCAGTTATCGAGGACAGCAGAAGGGAAAGGCTCCTTTGACCCAGAAAGTTGGATTCCGCACGGCGCCTCGCTTTTAGTCAGCAGACATTTTTAAAGCTGCGGGCAATACCAAACACATTTGTGAGGTTTTAAAACCTCCATGTAGAGCCTGTGTCCTCCCTTGTACTCTGTATAAAAGTAGCCAGTAATGCTAAGGACCTGCTCAGTGTCTCACTTGGAGCACTATTCCCCTTTTAGGACCGGATATGTGCGATTATTTGCTCTACAGGTGAATTCCCCACCTGGCGAACCCTGCATGGAGTTCCTCCAGCACCCTCGGCGGTCAGACAAGGTGGAGGCGTCCAATACTATGTCTAGCACTCTTGTGTGTGCCCAGAATTTCAGTCCTTGTGCTAGACTAGGTGCCCATGTGTTGCGATTCCCCTACAGGCGATCCCACATGTGTATTCTTCCATGGAACAGCTTCCCAATCAGCAAGCCTGTGTCTTTCCCTTGACAGAGCACACTCTCTGCTTGGTATTGACTTCACCCTCGCTAGGCTGAATCTACCACAGAGAACTTCATATGTAGCACTGCCTGGTTGGCCAGTCCATAAGTATAATACCCACGACACCTCCCTGGAGGCAGGATGTGGTCTCCGTAGCATTCCTTTCCATAGGTACTTTTCCCAGTGTCCCAGTGTTTCACTGTGTGGTCAAGAGTAGCCATGGTCAATTCTCCCTGCATAAAGTCCTGTCCTTTCTCCACCCCAGAAGGTGCGATAGGATTAGGCAGCTCTCACAGGGAGCTGGAAGGGGCAGCAATTGTTGTTTTGTTCTGTTGTCTATTGCCACAATTGCTATTCCACTGCTGAACAGCCGGCACACACCGTCTCGGGTGCTCGGCACACAGTTTGAAGTGAGACACTTGCGTGCTTCCACTGTGCGAGGCACGTGATGCAAATATCGCATGCCAATGTGCATTGGCTCGTTTAGTTTACACTCCAAGGTGATTGGGCTCTCAGGCGAGATCCCGATTCGTCAGTTCTGACATAGCATATCCGATCCGTCCATCAGGGATAGTAATCTAGATGTTCTATAAGGTATTTTAACAGTCACGTTTTTTTTTTCTCTCTCTCTTTATCTCTTCCATTTTTGTTTAACTAATTGGTTTGTTTTTAATTAATTTTTACTGTTGACATTATTGCAAATTTACAAGTTAAATAATCTGTACTCGAGTTGTTTGCTTTAGAGATTATTTTATACTTCAAAATAAAGCATCTTTCACAAATCAGCCAGTAAACAGTAGATTTACATTGTGACAATTTGACTTCATGCTTCCGCCATCCAAGACACTTAACCTTAGAAATATTTATTTTTAAATGTATTTGATTTCCAGCTGCAATGGACATCATAGAACCAATTCTGGCCATTGCAGAAAAACTGTACGCCCTATGTGGGGAGGTCCAGACCAACAAGAAGCGCTGCAAGCGTTTAGCCCACCGTGTGTCCACTCTGGCTAAGCTGGTGGAATCTGTGAAGGTTCATGGCTTTGGGACAGAGCCCGAACAGGTTAAAAATGGACTTAAACAACTTAAACTCACTCTGGAGTCAGCAGAGAGGGTAGTAAGGAAATACACTTCCCTTGGCTATTTTAAACGCATCACAAAAGCGTATGATCTCGGCGAGGAGTTCAACGGCCTAAATGAAAGGCTGAACGATGCGGCTCAGTTACTTTCTCTAGCGCTTCAAGTCGAGCACAGAGGGAGTATAGAGAAAGTGTTTCAAGAAGCAACGAGGTACCGGGAAGATGAAGACGATAGGCAGAGTGACTTTCTGGAACTTCGGAATTGTAAGTTATAGACTACTTAAACTTATTTTTGTATGGAACTGGAATTGGATTGAAATGGCTACTTTGTAGGATACAACTACTTATTACATGGTATAAAATTTCCTTCTAATAGTGCTCCAGTCTTTAGCCCAGGAGGGCAAAGGAATAAACACGACAGTTGATGCTGTGCAAAAGACAGTTGACCAAACACAAAGAGATGTCCAGGGTATTAAAGACATGCTGGAGTCATGTAAGTACAAAACTCATACTCTGTTTATGTATACATATCAATTTATTAATTAGGTGGACTAGATTAAATTTTACAACCTGATGAACTAAGATATGTAAAATAAAATATGTTTCAAAAGACTTTTTGACCCAGACACACATAATTTCATATTTTGTTACTTTTGTTTGCATGTTGGTTGTACGTGGCTTTGATTTGGGAGACAAAAGTTTTTGTTCTGTTTTTTTATAATAAATAAGTACATATGAAATAAATAATAATAAAAGCCATGGCTTTTTATTTTTTTAAGAATTTCAAGATGTCTATGAAGCTTTCAGAAATTTTTAGCATTGCTGAATTAATATAATGGTTGCTAAACGGAACATTTTTTATTTGTCATTTGTTGGCAGTGAAAAAACCCCGCCTTCATCTGCAGGACATTAGAGAGATTAAACCAGAAGAGCTGACCTACAGTTTCCCTAATGAACCACTTCTGAAGTGCAACCATTCTGAACTATACAAAGGGATGTACAACAAGTTCACTGTGGCTATCAAGAGATACTCATGCCCACTGAACACCAACCCCTGCCCCAGGTAGATGGTAATAACAGACTCTGGTTATGGGAAATTGTTCCATAGTAGTAATAAAATATATTTAGTTGTCAAATGGAAAAATGTCAGCCCATTTTTATTATGAGTGAGATGAACCTTTTTATTTTGGCAGAGGTACCCAGATGTCGGCGTGTTCACACTGCAGGAACTAGGGACGATTTTAGTTCTAGGAACTCTTTTGGAGGAACTAATAGAGGGTTTTCACTGACGTCACATACTGGGCGGTAACCCGGATGAGCGGCCATTCGCAGCACATGAGCAGGCACTCGGATGTAAAGACCGTGGATTGCACTGACAAACTAAAGTTAATATGTGGTAAAGGTCCGAACGAGCTAGCTTCTCTAGCCGTACTAGAATTCTTCCTTCTATTTCTTGTCCCGACATAGGCTACGTTCAGATTGTCAGTCCAAAAAAACATATGAAACTAGTTTCAAGCTACATTCTTATGTGGTTCGAAATCCTATTCACATATCAGGACATCAGCCTTTAGCCTGAACGATCGGATTTCAAGTGGTATGTGACTCTCATGCCACGTAAAATGTAAACATCAGAGGTTGTTAAAGGAAACATGGTGCAAGTCGCTGCTGAAACAATATGCTGTTGTTGCAAAGTGCCGGACGAGAAGAAAATTATTATTTCTGAAACATATTTTGAAAGCGGCGCAGACAAGAGCACAGAAAAAAAGCTGTACATAACGGCCTCAAACAGTTCTGCAGCTCAATGCGCGATATAGTCCAGTGCGGCGCTACACATTTCCATGTTGTAAAATGTAAATAAGATAACATCTCTATTGCAAATACGTGAAAATATTTATTATAACTTCCGAGTTGGCCTACAAAGTGATGTCATAACTTCGACACTCTATTTAGCTCCTACTTCAGAGTAAGGTCTAATGGTGCGTTCAAGTCCTCCTGGGGAAGATCATATGTACGAGGTGGGAAGTCGTGTTTACGACGGCTGTGCGTTCAAGTCACTTTCGGCAGAGGAAGATGGCGGAGTACTTTCTCTTAATTAAAGTCCCTGTAAAGGCAATTCTACAAAAAAGTTCTAAACACATTATAAATGTTACATATGTATTGCTAAAACATATTACAAAGACTGTGAACTGTGAAGTACTGAAATACGGAGTTAGACCATTAAACAGTTTTTCACCATTGCAATTTTAAGCATTGTTTTGGCGGGGCTAAAACAGGGCTCGATGACGCACTGGAGCCCATGAGCTCCTGGACACACCCCTATTTGATGACTCACTTACACACAATAACACTCCCCGAGCACATTCGAATTCACCGCTCAAATCGCGAGTGACTGTCAGTACAATTAAGTTAGTTACTACAGCTGCTGAGCCTACAGTTTTCTAGCTAGCGATGCCTTCAACACAGAAATGCATAGGCTACTACCTGAATGCGATCATACAAAACAGATCGGTATCTTTATTTAAATTCCCTAAAAATGATCACATCAAGAAGAGGTTTTTAGAGAGCTGAGGATCACTGCCAACACCCCGCCTCTGTAGTGATCATTTTACACGGGATCGTTTTATAAACTTTCCTCAGAGACAACTGGGATTCACTGATAATCAGCTGTTGCTGGTGAACGGGGCACACACGATCTCAGCGCGATCTCTCTCCCGCATTAGCGTTCATTCTCCCGTCCCGAAAGCAATATCAGATATCACCGTCTTCAGCTTTCCCGCGAGTGGGCGTGGTTTCCACGCAGCCAGCGAACACGCCCCCAGCGTTTGAGAACAGAGATAACTGCTCATTTTTTCAAGATT
The DNA here is from genome assembly GCF_016745375.1 of Pimephales promelas. The sequence continues at coordinate 2,452,419 of NW_024122001.1, forward strand.
TTGATAGCTTATTTTATGTACTTGCCGGCTTTTTTATCATTCAAATTTGGCTGGGTGGCTAATAACACATTTTTCTGTGCTGTGACAAACTCAGAACACATACTTAATTTTGGCGTTTTTGGCGATTTTTTTAGCACTTCCGTTCCTGACGCGCAGGCTCAATTGGCCGAACGCACTCGAAACACCAGCACCAACCATTTTTTTAAAAGCTTTGTAAAAGATAAACATACAGATTAGGCTATAATGTTAATCTGTATGTTTTACATCTGTAAAACATACAGATTAACATTATAGCCTACTCCAGAAGCTAACTATACGGACATGGCAAATAGTGATAGATGGGCCTCTTAACCTTTATGCAGAGGAGAAAATTCAACGCAACTTTGAGTGGACCAACAAGATAATTTATTTCAGCTCAGCTAGCAACACTGGACATCAACCTCACAGCATACGCTAATAGCTTTTCATATACTATCTTTCTCTAACAGTTCTATCTAATAACGTGTTAGACAGATTGTAAACTAATGAACACGGAGAATGCAAGCACTGTTTGTTTGCTTGTTGCTCTCACAACAACGAGAGTGCTTACGTCACTTCAGAGTTCCTACTGGCGGTGCGAATGCAACCAGAAAACGTTCCTGGGGGAACCATTAGTTCTTGGGCAACCACTCCAGCCCCATATAAAGCCCATTATAAGGTTGCAATCATCATCTTGACTGATTAAACTAAAATTTCTTTGTTGTAATTGTTGATTCTCTCCAGTGAGTTGAGGAGTATCTTTAACAAGGAGGTGGAGACCATGAAGCGCTTTGAGTCACCCAATATCTTAAGAATGTTTGGTATCTGTGTTCAGGATGAGAATGGTATGTTAATCTAATTAAAAAATATTTTCATATTTTCAAAGATTGAACTTTTGAGTTAAACACATCTGATTTTCATTGTTTTCTTACAGGACCGAATCCAAGTTACTTGATAGTCATGGAATACTGTGAGAAGGGTAGTCTTCGACAAGTCCTGGACAGTAATAGCAATCTGCCCTGGGACAGAAAGACTCAAATGTGTCTGGATGCAGCTCAGGGGCTCTACAGGTACAAATCTAGTTAATTTATTCTCATTTATGTCTCTTGACTAAAAACGGAGTTTTTAAATACTGTAGTGAATTCAATCACATTATGTGGTAATCCTTTGCACAATACAGATTGCATCAGTCAGAAGAAAAGTTTAAAGTGCATGGTTCCATCAGAAGCAGCTGTTTTCTAGTGGCTGCTGGCTACAGAGTGAAGGTAATTTATTTTCTCTTTCACAATATTGCCATAATTTGACCACAAAATGTTTTGTTAAAAAATTTACATCCCACTTTAACCCTGGATTTAACCTAAGTCCAGAATGGCTGCTCTTCAGAAGGGGTTTAACAGGGAAACTTTAACCACTGAATGTACACAATAGCTAGGTAAACAGGTATTCTGTTACTGGATTCATTGTGTATATCAGCAGGGCTTGAATGCTGTAATGACCAATCTACACCCAAGAAAATAAAAATTTTAAATATAAATTGTGGAAATTGGAGAATTCCTAGTCCAGGAATCAGTGCTTTTTACAAAATTCATTATTTTTTAGCATAGCATTATTTAGCAGTTTTTTAAAGGTTCATACATTTAGTGGTATTCTAATGGATAGGGAAAAAAATCTGTTGTCATAATAATACAAAATTAACAGTTTCCATACAATGTTTTAATAATTTGTTAATAAATTAAATGTCAATATTTAAATTACAGTATTTGATTTCAGTAAACATTTCGTATTTGTTAAAGCTTATTAATATATTTTTCTTTTTCTTTATACTGAAGAAAATATTGCTTATCTTATATTTCATAAGGATTCATCATATTTGGGGGCCTTGGGCATCAAAAAGTACAAAAAACTTCTTAAGAGAACTTTTTGACAGAATTTTTTTTTTGACAGATTCAATCAAACTCTAAATGTGCTGGACACTTAACAGGTAACACTTTACAATAAGGTTCATTAGTTACTACATTAGTTAACATTAACTAAGAATGAACAATACCTCTTTAGCATTTGTAAATCATTTTTAATGTTAATTTCAACAATCACTAATATTTTATTAAAATCTTGTTAACATTAGTTAATGCACTGCGAACTAACATGAACAGACAATGAACAGCTGGATTTGTATTAACTAACATTAACAAAGATTAAAAAAAACAGTAACAAATGTTTTGCTCATAGTTAGTTCATGTTAGTTAATACATTAACTAATGTTTAATTAATTAACCTTATTGTAAAGTGTTACCACTTAACATAACCTAACCCAAAGGGAATATTACTTGTTGGGGTTTCATCCTATGTTTTATGTTATGTGTATATGCTCATTTGTATGTTTCTTGTAAGTTGGGAGGCTTTGAGTTGGCAAGAACAGAAACTTCTCTTCAGAAGAATAAATCCAAAAAGAACAGTGCTTTCCATTACAGTTCTCCACAACAGCTTCAGAATATCAATCATCCTTACGACAAGGCATGCGAGATATACAGGTACGGCACACTAACTCAAATTTAAAATGTGTATCTTGTTAAAATAAAGGATGACTGTTACTTATTGTACATGCTCTTTTTAGTTTTGGCATTGTTTTGTGGGAAATTACAACACGAGATGTTCCTTTTAAAGGTGTGTATCTTCACCACAATCAATTTTGATTAAAAACATTTTTTTAACCTCTTCTGTTTATCTTTTACATATTTGTTTCCCTAAATATCCCTTAAATGTTCTGTGCCTGTGTTTTAGACTGTTTTTCCCAGAGTCAGATCTATCAAAAAGTGTGTGTAGAGAAGGTCATGGAGCCACTTCCTACAGATTGTCCCGAACAGCTAAAAGAGCTCATCAATGCGTGCCGTTTATTTGAGCCCTTTCAAAGACCAACGGCTGGAGGTAAGACCCTATAACAGAAATAAAGTTACATAAAACAAGTGGGCAATCACCTCATCATTTTATTCTGTGTAATAATGTGTAACGTTACACGTACTTTACATAAACTTACATAATCAAAGACTTTTTGGAAGCTGCATTACTCTCACAACTCTGGCCCTCGAGATCCACTTTTCTGTGATCTTGTCCTGTGACTTAGTTTTCTGTTTCTAGTTGTCTGTTAAATTAGTAATTTAATTCACATGTACCTTGTTAATCAACTTATTAGTTCCCTTTGTTTGTTCATGCTTGTAAGCCTTCAGTTCTCCCTTAAGGCGGGCATACACTGTGCGATTTTCGTCCGATTTTGAGCCGAATTCTGACTCGTGCGACTCATTTTCGTGTCGGACTGATTTTCAGCTTTGTCGTGCGTCGTTTGTCGTGCAGTGTTCGTGCAGTGTACAGGGAGAAACGAGAGGCGATTAACCTCTCACGATCGACAATCGGATAGTCGGATGAATTTCTGGCATGTCAGAAATTTTGGTCGCTCCTCGTGACTATATCGCACAGTTGAAGCAAAGCTACGAACCGATTGCCCTAAACTCAGTGTTTTTTCCCTCACTGCACCTGCGCGAAAACAGAAGTTTAACCATTTCATCTGCAGCAAAAATAAAATTAAAATAAAAACGAGCTACAAATTACTGTTGCTTACCTCCAGTTCGTGTTGCAAAATGGATAATATTACCCACCGTCTTTAAGCCACCTGATATGTAACACCTCTTTTATTATTTTGTCAAACAATGTTTTTGAAATAAACCTGTTTTTAATTTTCATTGATGATTAATAATGGCAATGTTCGGACATATTATAGACTGTTAATAGTTATTTTATATGTATATAATTCATTGTAATCGACCTAAATGTTTTAGACAATTTTTAATGAGGAGTAAGATTAATATTTTATTATCCTCACAGCACGTTGGTTATGTGCTGTGAAAATATTGCGTGGCAAATTAATTATAATAGCGGATCAATTTAATAGTAAAATTAGCCTATAGGCCTCCCCTAATAATGATAATATAATAATAATAATAATTAAATGCATAAATTGAAAATACTAAATCATCTTGATACTGATAGCGATGCTTGTTTTGACAATATCTCTGGATACATACACGTAAATAGGCGCAATCCAGGGGGTTATCGCAGATATTACACGTATAGTGTGAGCAGTGAAGTCGCAGCTCGACGATCGGACCGTACAGTGTGAGCACATAAATCCTGAACTTTGGCTTTGCATCGCATGCGATTTACTCGTTCAGTGTGAGTAGGTACCTTGCTGAAATCGCACAGACATCGCACAGTGTATGCCCGCCTTTAGGGCCCTATCATTGCTCAGTAGCGCAATGCAGCGCCAGGCACGACACAAGTGTTTTTTGCAAGTTTCAGCCAACCCAGTTATCATTTTTATGTCCTGCGCCACGTTGTTTAAAGAGTAACTAAACACCAAAACAACTTTTTTTAGTTAATGATCTGTAAGAATGGAGCTTCATAAATGCTGTTCATTGATTCGAGTACGTTTTTTGACAATTGAGTATAAAGTGTTTTGATTTTCAAATATATGGTGTAAAAACGTCTGAGTGCTGCCCTCTTCAGGTTAAACGGAAAGCTCCTGCTTTAGGCGTACTATCTGACGTAGGGAACTCTCTGACACCACTCTGTCACGCCCTTGGTGCGAGCTCACCACGCCCTTGGCAGCCCCTGGTATAAAAGCCAGGGTTCCATCAAAACTACTATAGCGAGTCAGGAGTTGGATTTATGAGTATTGAAAATGAAAACGATCAGGATAGCATATATTAGCATCTAGTTAGCATAGCATTTATATAGTTATTTAGATTATTTAGATTATTTTTGAAAACGATCAGGATAGAGTATTGTTGCATCTATTTAGCATAGCATTATATAGATAATTTAGCAGTGTTGTAGTCGAGACCACCTCACCCGAGTCCAGACCGAGACCAGAGAGAGTCGAGTCCGAGTCAAGACCGAGTCCATAGAGAGTCGAGTCCGAGTCGAGTCCGAGACCAGAGACGGTCGAGTCCGAGTCGAGACCGAGACCACTGAGGGTTGATTACCTAATTTACTTTTATTTACTTAGAGAAATCCTTTTTTTTTTTTTTTTTTTACTGAATTTACTTGATCAGTTTAGGGTAAAAAGGCCACATAGTAGGTGGTGTTAAAAGTAATTTTATTACAATTTGTCATGCGCAGTTGTGCACTAGAAAATCACCAATCACTGGATGTGTCAATCAATTTAAAGAAATATTTTATTAACATTAGGGCTGTCGCGGTAATGGAATTTCCCTTGCGGTAATATTGAGTGGCTCAATAGCGCGATATGCGGTATTACCGCCATTTATTTATTTAATTTATATGTTTTTGTTGCTATATAAATAAAGTTTACGATGTGGACAAAAACGAGGACATTTTCAGTAAGCATTGTAACCGAAACTAAACAGCGTCTACAGTATATGCGCATTGAAAAACTTTCACTCAGCGCGCATATTGTTATGACAACGGACTTTGAGCGAGTCATTGAACCGTTCATTCAACGAACACGTTTAAAAAAGCTGATTCATTAAAAGAGATGTAAAGAAACAATATGTTAATTATTTCTAACATTGATGTTCAACTTTTCGAGGCTCAGCTGAGCAGCAATGCGTCGCATAGGCAACGCTGAAGCTGATGCTTCACTTATTAGAGACCCATTGATTCAATGCGTGACTCACTGATTTTATTTCGGCTTCCTTGTGCTGTGGGATGTTGAACAGCGCTGCTGCTGACGCGCATTTATGGGAAAATACACGTGAAGAGAACGTTAAAATGATGATGCAACAAATATTTCGCTTCCCTTTGATACGACAAGCTTTTCACGACTTCAAAGACAGAGGTAATTGCACGCGCTCTGCCGATCTCTCTCATTCACTATCTGTGTGAAGCCTGTAGGCTACACATCACCATGATAAACAGTCTTGTTATCATTATGAACTGGTTTAACATTCAATACACATGCATTACGTACGTTCAAAACAAGAAGGGTATAGCCTTATAAAAAAAAATTGAATATCGCGGTTGCTGCGGTTACGTGCAATCCTCTGCGGTTGTCTTGTCAGAAGCGCGGTAGCTACTACAATATTGCGGTTACCGCGACAGCCCTAATTAACATACATTAATAATCATGAAAAATATTTTGAATTGAACTCGAGTGGACTCGGGAATAAGTCCGAGTCCTAAAAAAAAAAATGTTCGAGTCCGAGTCAATTCCGAGTCCAAATGCACACGAGTCCATGACAAGACCAAGACCATTAAAATATGGTCTCGAGACCGAGTCCGAGACGAGTCCGAGTCTCGAGTACTACAACACTGTAATTTAGATTATTTTGTGTTGCTTAGTAGCATAGTACAGTTAGGATAGCTTCAAGTTGGCATAGATTTATCAGTGTTTAGTACAGTGATCAGGATAGTAACGGAATAGAGGTGGACATGGGCTTCTCCACACAGCTCCACACGCAGTGCCAAACACTGCTCGTCCTGCATGGACTCCTCCACCGCAGCGGCGTCTTGATGTGAGTGATCATGGATATTTTAATCACAATTTATGGTTAGGATAAAGTTAATCCTCTGGGGTCGACAAACGAGCCGGCGCATTTTGCTGGATTTTTTCACATAGCGGCAGAATATCAATTTGAATATATGCCCACAGAGCGTGCGCTATTGAGATCAACTCGACGACAAAACTCATCAGATGCCGGTCGCGATGCGGGAGTTAAGACCGCAGTTTGAGCCAGCGGCTCGAATGGATTTGGCCCTGTGTCTACATACAGTTAACCTCATCCACTTCAGGTGAAGGTGAAGGTGAGGGAGAAAAGTCCTCGACTTCAAATGGCCGCTCTGTTGCAAAGGCAGCTACTTGCGTCACTCCAGTCTCTCTCTATTTTAGAGTCTGACAGCAGCTGTCACTCACGGCGGGTCTCTCAGGTGCACGCCCCCTGGCCCCGCTGGGGTCTGCCCATTTTTTCAGCATTTTTCAAATATTGCTAGTGGGTGGAGTCAGGCTCTGACCAGGGGTTTAGTTACCCTTTAAAAAGCTAATGCATTTACGCCCATGGCGCCCGTGCTGGTCTGAAAACAAGGTGTGTTCAGGGCAGGCGCATTGTTAGCGTGTTGCTATTTTGGAGACTGAGGCACTGACCAACAAAAAGTTGGTCAATAAATATATTTTTTTTATTTAAAGGGTGCATTAGTAATATGCGCCTATAGGCGGGTACACAATGTGCGTGCACTTTACACTTATTACACACACAGGGCAGACTTTTTTACGCACAGACATTTTAAATGCATTGACATTTAAACATAAACATTTTTACGCATTTATAGTTAAAAAACAGATAGATACCATAACCCTACCCCCAAAACCCAACATAACCATTTTATAGAGAATAAAAAAAGAATGTATAAAATGTACTGGACAGAAATGTGCAGGAAAATGACACTTTTAAGAACAACATACTGTAATGAGGTATGTTGTTCAGGGAAGGAGGAGGCGGAAATGCCGAATGTTCACACACTTTAAAAAAAAACACAAAAAGGAAGTAATGTGGCAGCCCCTCATGGACGACTGCCACACACACGTAAACAAAACACATAAAATAGTCCAGACCTGGTCTTCTCTCGTCCTCCTTTTATCTAACCGGATCTACTCCGTGAAAGATACAAGACCTGTGTGACATACAGGTGATGCTCAATAGCAATCACGCCACCAGCCTCGGCTTACCTTGCTTGCTACAATAGCATTAAAAATATAGTTTGAGCCACTAATTCCACTCCTACCCTTAACCATTTCTTAAAGTGTCCCTTTTATTGTACTACTTTCATGTTATCACTGTGAAGCTGCTTTGAGACAATCTGTATTGTGATATAAATAAATTTGACTTGACTTGACTTGACTATTGATTTTTGAAAATGACCTTTCATGTAGTGTGTAACATTGCTCTAAGTGAATGCAAACATCCTGCAAAGTTTTAATTCTGAAAGTGCAATGCATATAAAGTTATTGTCTTTCAAACGTAAGAGTCAACTCTGAGTCAATGAAATGAATAATTTTTCAAACGAAACGAGTCATAAGCCGCTTCGTCAAGACGAACATCAGCATATTGCCAATCCACTTATTGGGCGTGCATACCGAGGAAAACTTGAATCCCCTCAAACCTGCAGCTGACTTCTGAGGATAATGTCGAGAATACGCTGTGCTCTACAATGTGAAGTAAAGGCAGTTTTTTTTTTTACACTGCCCAAGGATGAGCATGTGAAGAATCAGTGGTTAAAATTAATCCCACGATAACACAGCAGTATAATACTAAACTTTAGCTGTGTTCCCTTTATTTTACTGACAACTGCTCCTCAAATCTCGGAGTTCAATGTAGGATTCGCAAACCGCTTGCTCTTGAAAGATGCGTCAAATACTTAGTTCTGAGTTTTAATTGTCTTGTTTTCCTGCTAACTCACATTATTACTGTCTTACTGAAATACTTCTGCTGATCAGTTGTGGCTTGTGGGCTACCTAAAACTGTGTCTATTAATGCAGTTTGTCTGTCGTTTTCACTATTTTAAGGAAAAATTAAGCATGGAGCAAGATTTGTTTAACCATCATTTATGTTTCATCAGTAATTCACGCTAAAGCAATGTATGATTACAATGACAATAAATTTGAAAAATACTTGTAAATAAATAATTACAAGTAAAATAAGGAGTTTGATGGACATGTGAGGAATTACAGTTGCAACATCTCATGATGTACCTCAAACTGAGTAGTGTATCACTGAGAAACGTCCTTTTCGAGTCTTCCTTGCGATGGAGGTTCAGGTTGAATAACTAGTTTTTGTAGGAAACTAGCTAGTTCTAACTAGTTTCAATGTTTCATCACACTCGTGTTTAGTTTACGGTGTGGGAAGCCTCAGGACAAGCAGATCTGACGTTGTTACGACGTTGTTGTTTTTTTACCTTTGATGCATGTTAACATGTTGTAGGAGACTCTAAAACAACATTAGGAAACTTTAAAACAGCATAATAGGAGGACTTTAAGGGGGGGGGGTTTATTGTGATTTCACTTTTCTCATTTTAAATAGTGTGTAATGTTGCTGTTGGTGCATGAACAGTATCTTCAAAGTTGCAGCGCTGAAAGTTCAGTGCAAGCAGAGATATCATCTTTTAAAAATCAGGAAGTAAATTGCCTACAAAAATGACTCGATTGGGACCCACACATTTGCATCAACCCCTCCCTCCGGAAAATGCAAAAAAGGGCATGCGCATATTTCTGCGGCTCGTCAAGTGTGTTATGTTCACCCAGCTGTCAGGTCTTCTGTGTTCGAGCTTCCCACGGGCGCTGTACTTCGACAACAATGGATACAATTTATGTTTGATTATGTTCCTGAAAATGACGATCGTAATCTAGCTCTCTGTGCTGCACATTTTAAATGCATTTGCATGTATAATTCCAGACGTAGCCTTGTGTTTTATTTTTTTCAAATGCCAGCGCTGGCTTTATAGCCACTAGGCTACTAGTTATGCTATTTTGTGTCTACGACAAACGCGTACAAACATTATGAACCTGAATTTTGTATAAGTACTATTGTTGTAAAGGTACTTTCATGTATATATGTTTTATGACGTTATTTTCGATTTGATCAAGAACGTAAACTTGACAACGCTGTTTGAGTATAACATTAGTAGTTCAAGTTCAAGTTCATTTTATTTATATAGCACATTTTATAGCAGCCAATGACTGACCAAAGTGCTTTACAGAACCAAAAAAAAGATTAAAAGACATTAACACCATGCATAGCAGCACATCATAGAATAGTACAGCAAAGATAAGAACAGCTTAGAACAGGAGAAGCCCAAGCAATCTCAGAGTTATCAAAAATAAATCTATATATATACATATGTACACACACGCACACACATACATATATGTATATACATATACATACACAAACAACCTTATTTATAGGCCAAAGAAAACAAATGCGTTTTTAAAAGTGATTTAAAAGAGATCACAGAAGGGGCTATCCTAACGTCTATGGGCAAATTGTTCCACAGCCGAGGCCCGACCACAGAAAAAGCTCGATCCCCTCTGCGTTTTAGTCTGCAGTGAGGGACTTGTAACAGATTTTGTTCGCCTGATCTCAGACTTCTCGATGGAGTATAAGGTTGTAGCAGTTCAGTTACGTAGCTAGGTGCTTGGTTGCATAGTGCTTTGTAAACAAATAACAGGATTTTAAACTCAATTCTGAAATTAGCCTGTTAATTTCAGAATTGAGTTTAAAATCCAATGAACCAATGAACCAGTGAAGAGACCTCAGAATTGGGGTGGTATGATCACTTTTTTGACTATTAGTGAGGAATCTTGCGGCGGCATTTTGCACCAATTGCAGACGAGCAGTTTGAGTTTTAGATATACCGCAGTAAAGTGAATTGCAGTAATCTACACGTGTGGTGATAAAAGCATGAACAGCCATCTCAAGAGTTTTATGATTTAAGAAAAGGTTTGACTTTTGACAAGAGACGCAGGTGATAAAAACTAGAGCTTATTACAGAGGAGATTTGTTTATCAAAATTTAAAGACTCATCCAGTAGAACGCCCAGGTTCCGCACAGTTGAAGATCTAAACGCCGCTAGACTGCCTAGGTCGAAGATGGCAGCCTAGGGATTAACAGTGGACCCGAAAACAATGATCTCTGTTTTGTTTTCATTTAAAAACAAAAAAATTTGGTCCAGCCAAAATTTTACTTCATCTAGACAACCTAAAAATGATGAAAGGGCAGAGGGATCATTTCTCTTGATTGGGACTTACATTTGGGTGTCGTCTGCATAACAGTGAAAAGATACCCCATGTCTTCTTAAAATGGTGCCCAGAGGTAACATGTAGAGAGAAAAGAGAGAAGGCGATAAGATAGATCCTTGAGGAAGGCCACAGGTGAGATGCGCAACAGACGAAGAGCAATTTCCTAGCTTCACTCTGAAAGTACGACCCAAGAGATCAGACTGGAACCACTGGAGGACGATACCTTTTAGCCCCACATCACATTCTAGTCTGGATATCAGGATCGAGTGGTCGATCGTATCAAAAGCTGCCGACAGATCCAGAAGAACAAGAGCCACAGAGTCACCAGTGTCAGTGGAACAGTGTCAGTGTCAGTGTAGTAGCCAGTCAGTTGCTATTGTTGCCAGTCAGATGCTATTGTGTATAACAAACGTGTATAAAGTTAGAAAATGTAGCAAATTATCATTCAGAAATGTTTAGTAAGAGCCGTGTGTGGTGAGGTTCTGTTTGACTCTCTTCATCGCGGCTTTCTCGGTCTGATTCTGCCTCAAACTGATACTGCAGTTCGACACATATTTACATCTGGACCGGAGCTCATGACATGCACGTTTCGCCCATAAAGGTAATGGGCGTTTGTGGTGAGCAGGACGGCCGAGGGACGTGAGAGAAAGTCGCGAGGCCGGTGGTGCGATTGCTAATGAGCAGCACCTGTGAAGCACACCGGTCTCGCATCTCTCACGAAGGAGCGGAGCCATAAAGGGGGAGCGACGGAGTGGATGATCGAGAGAGGAACAGGCCTGCTTTTGTTTGTATTTTATATTTGGTAAGCCAGCAGTCGTCCGTGAGGGGCTGCTGGCCGGTATTTATGTTTTATTTTGGGTAGCCAGCAGTCGTCCGCGAGGGGCTGCTGGCAGGTAATTTGTTTGTTTATTTTATTTAAATAAAGTTTTATTTTATTATTATTATCCGGTTCCTGCTTCCTTCTTCCCTGAACTTTGTTACACTGGTGCCGAAACCCGGGAAGAGGGAGGAACGCGCTGTCCGAGGGTCCTCGCCGCTGTGGGGAATCCGCGGTGCCATCGAGCATGGTGCGCGAGTCGCCGCCGCTCGCCGTGGGCCGGAGCCTGCTGCCGTCCGCCACAGAAGGGGAGGAGCAGGGAGCGGGGGACTCGCGGCCATGGACGCTCAAGCGGGGCGCTGGGATGAGTTGCCGGTGGGACGCCCGAGCTCGCCGCCGACCGCCTGGAAAATGGAGGGGTGGCTGCCGTTCGGGAGGGAGAGGAGGAGTCACCGCCGCTTGCCGTGGGCCGGAGCCTGCTGCCATCCGCCAGTGAAGGGGAGGAGCAGGGAGCGGGGGACTCCTGCCGTCTGCCCAAGGCACCCGAGGAGCCGTCGCCGTCCACCGGGGGCGGGGGAGCGTCGAGGCGTTCACCGAGGGCCATCCAGCGTCGCCGCCGGGCACCGCGGAGGAGATCGCCCCGCTGGTGAGGGACAAGATGGCAGCGCGTTGTGGGAGCCGGACCAATTTTTTTTTTTTTTCCTCTCTCCCCTCTCTCGTGTCCGTCGCTCCTCGTGCTTCCGTCTCCGTCTCCCTCGGCTCGTCGATCCATACCCCCTAGGGATCGCCGCCGCCAGGGGGGGAGTAGGCACAGTCTCGGGTGTACCCCCCGGCCTGTGAGGGGTGATGGGGGTATGTGGTGAGCAGGACGGCCGAGGGACGAGAGAGAAAGTCGCGAGGCCGGTGGTGCGATTGCTAATGAGCAGCACCTGTGAAGCACACCGGTCTCGCATCTCTCACGAAGGAGCGGAGCCATAAAGGGGGAGCGACGGAGTGGATGATCGAGAGAGGAACAGGCCTGCTTTTGTTTGTATTTTATATTTGGTAAGCCAGCAGTCGTCCGTGAGGGGCTGCTGGCAGGTAATTTGTTTGTTTATTTTATTTAAATAAAGTTTTATTTTATTATTATTATCCGTTTCATGCCTCCTTCTTCCCTGAACTTTGTTACAGCGTTAATCTTCCGGACAACGTGAGCGACAGTTTAGCCAATCACAACACACCGGGCCAAACTAACCAATCTGAGCCCACTGCCTATTTCTAAAGGGGAGTGGTTTCATAAGTCGACAAGTCGTTCGAGGACAGAGGAGAGCGCGGCTGACAATAAAGGTGAAGTTTATGAAAAATAAGACTTTTTAAAATAGAAAAAACACGAATACATGTTATATTGCACCCCATAAACACAATCATGCAAAGAAAAAAAGCAGTCAACCCCCCCCCCCCCTCCCCCCCTTTAAAATCAGAGGCAGCAGTTGTTGGGCCACAACCTGGCTAAGACTTAATCATTTTAAATGTATTCGCATGTATAATTCCAGACATAGCCTTGTGTTTTAGTTTTTTCAAATGCCAGCGCTAGCTTTACAGCCACTAGGCTAGTAGTTATGCTATTTTGTGTCTATGTCACGGATACATCTGCTTCAGTGCCAGATTCCTTCACTCCGCCCACCCGATCGGCATCCCCGCAATTCTAATCACCATCACCTGTCACCACCACCTGCACTCGATCCCCGTCTCATTCACCAGCACCATAAAAGACTCACCCGTTCACTTCTTCATTGTCTGGTCTCTTCGACACATCCAACCTCAGACTTCCACTATGCTACTTACCTGATACCTACCTGATTCCAGTCCTTCACCTGATCCTTCATCTTCATTCCTGTTCCCGTTCCTCTGGATTCCCTCTTCAGCCTGCCTACCGATTCCAATCATCCTGCACAGATAAGAGACTTTGATTAAGACTGTTCTGAGATACCTTCAATTATCCTCCTACCCGTTACTCACCTGCTATTCCTCATTGTGCCTCTGTTTCAATAAACCAGTTCAACTGACCAGTCTGTGTCTTCCGATCCCTGACAGAAGACCAGACCAGCAAACATGCTACAACCCACTCCCAGCACCACCACAGCGGCGATCCCCCCACCAGCTCCCTCCATTCCCCTGATCAGTTCATCACCACTCGCTACCTTCACAACACCGGCTTCTTCATCCACCACCTCTGCATGTCCCATGGCCCAACCAGCGCCATTCTCCGGCGAGGAGGGAGAGTGCAACGGGTTTATGCTGCAGTGCGAGCTCTATCTGGAGATGAATCCCGGGAAATTCCCCACTGAGCGATCTAAAGTGGCGTTTGTAATCTCGCTTCTCAGCAGACGAGCCCTTCGTTGGGCGCATGCTCTATGGAAGGATCGCGGTCCGGTAACACAAACATTCTCAGCCTTTTCAGCTCATTTCCTAGAAGTGTTCTCACAGTCTTCTAATGCCATATCAGTCCAAGATCAGATTTTTCGAATTAAACAAAGGTAAACCTTCAGTGTCTTCCAATGCTTTGCAGTTTCGCACGCTTGCAGCCACCTGTGGATGGAATGAGTCTGCGCTAATTACGGCGTACCGTCATGGTCTAAACCCAGAAATTCGGTTACAACTGGCTATCTACAGTACGATGCCGCCGTGGGTCTGGAGAACATCATCCAACGCTCCATCCGCGTTGATCAACGCCGCACTGCATGCATGGTCGACATCCCCATACCTCCTCCTCCTCGTCCAACATCAGGCCTGAACCTTCCAGCAAGAGAACCCATGGAAATTGGATCTCATCATCTGTCTTCATCAGAACGTCAACGTTGCATTACAAATCATCTCTGTCTGTATTGTGGAGCTACTGGTCATCAACTTCCCACCTGTCCTATTCGTCCTCCCTGGCCCGCGGTGAGTACAGTCCGTCTACCGCTACCCATCTCTTCTATGAAATATACATCAGCGATCATCGCTTATTTTCACCGCTCTCTTCCAGTACAAGCCCTAATCGACTCCGGATCTGCAGGCAACTTCATATCTCTGTCCACTCTTCAACGGCTTCAAACACATCAACGAGCGATTCCCCACAATCTCCACGTTAAATCCATCCTGGGGAAACCGCTGGGCCGAGGAAGAATTGGACATCGCAGTCCGGACATCACCCTTCAAATCGGTCATCTTCATCGTGAGGAAATCTCATTTCTGGTGCTGGAGGGTTCTACTGCGGAGATCATCCTGGGACGCCCCTGGTTGGAGAGACACGCCCCCAACATCCAGTGGTCATCAGGTGAAATCTTGCAGTGGGGTAAGAACTGCTTCAACCATTGTCTCATACCAGTCAAGAAGCCTTCACGACCATCCTCTGCTCCTTCATCTTCGGTTCCCCTCGCGTCCACCTCCGTCGAGAGTCCACCTGTCAATAACCTACCGGAGATACCCACTCCTTACCGGGCGTTCCAGGATGTCTTCAACAAGCAGCTGGCAACCACCCTTCCACCACACCGGCCGTGGGACTGTGCGATCGACCTGCTGCCTGGGGCAGTACTACCTCATGGTAAGATCTACCCATTGTCCATCCTGAAACAGAAGGCCATGGAGGAGTACATCGAGGAGGCGCTACAACAAGGCTACATCCGTCCATCTACGTTCCAGCTTTTTCTTTGTCAGCAAGAAGGACGGAGTCTTGCGCCCCTGCATAGACTACCGGATTCTCAATCAATCAACAGTTAAGTTTCGCTATCCCCTTCCTCTGCTTCCTGCCGCCCGGGAACAACTTCGAGATGCTCAAATCTTCACCAAGCTAGACCTTCGTAGTGCTTATAACCTTATTCGCATTCGAAAAGGAGATGAGTGGAAGACCGCCTTCATTACCCCTGCAGGCCACTACTAATATCTCGTGATGCCTTTCGGTCTGTCCAACTCACCTTCTGTCTTCCAGGGATTTATGAATGAAATCTTCCGTGATGTACTGAATCGATTCGTCATCATCTATATCGACAACATCCTCATCTATTCCGCCAACCTACCTGAGCATATTCGTCATGCACGATTCGTCCTGCAACGCTTGAGAGATCACCATCTATATTTTGTGTTGATAACACAGTACCTACTAAAAAGATCAAATGTTATTCAAATAACAAACCTTGGGTGACCACTGAGTTAAAATTATTATTAAATGAGAAAAAAGGGCTTTCCTAGTGGGTGATAAAGATGAGCAAAAGAGAGTACAGAAGTTACTAAAAGTAAAAATTAGAGAGGGGAAAGAGAGTTATAAGTCAAAAATGGAACAAAAATTACAACAAAAGAACACGAGAGAGGTCTGGAAAGATCTAAACATGATGTCAGGACATGAGAATAAAGTAAGAAGATACACTTCCTCTAGTGATCAGACATGGGTAGATGAATTAAATGTATTTTTTAATAGATTTAATGTTGGGTCAAATGATTCTAAACATTCTCTATTAAGTAGTTTACCACGGAGTTCCTCGTCATCCCCAGCCCTAAGCTCATCATTTTCTCCCATTCGTGAGTATGTTCCTGGTTTCTCGTTATCAGTTGAACAAGTAAGAAGTGGGCTAAAGAGAATTAAGATAAATAAATCTCCAGGTCCAGATGGTATTAATTCTAGAGTTCTAAAAGCCTGTGCTGATCAGATCTGCTGGGTGGTTCATTATATTTTTAACTTAAGTCTGCATTTAGAAAAAATACCTGTTTTATGGAAAACATCATGTGTAGTACCCGTACCTAAATTATCAAATCCCACTGAGTTCTCGCACTATAGGCCTATTGCATTAATAGCACAGTTAATGAAGGTTTTTGAAAGATTGGTATTAAATCATATAAAGTCACTACTGTGTGGTGCTGAGGATAGATTACAGTTCGCTTACAAAACTGGCGTTGGAGTGGATGATGCACTTATTTACCTTTTGCATAAATCCCTAAGTCACTTAGAGAACCCGGACTGCACAGTTAGAATTACATTCTTTGATTTCTCTAGTGCATTTAATACTATTCAGCCTTCACTACTACGAAGTAAGATGGAGAATGCTGGAGTACATCAGGGTATGGTCAATTGGATAACTGATTATCTCTCTAATAGACCACAGTATGTAAGGATGCAGGACTGTGTGTCTCAAGTAGTGAAGTGCAGCACTGGAGTCACTCAAGGAACTGTTTTAGCACCATTTTTGTTCACTTTTTATACATCAGATTTTCAGTATAATTCAAAATCTTGTCATCTCCAGAAATTTTCTGATGATTCTGTAATAGTTGGCTGTATTAAGCACCATGATGAGAGTGAATATAGGGAGCTAATAAAGAGTTTTGTGGACTGGTGTGATAAAAACGATCTCAGGCTAAATGCTTGTAAGACAAAGGAAATAGTGGTTGATTTTAGTAGACATCCTCAGAAAGTGGTACCAGTAAACATAAAAGAATCAGAGGTTGAGATTGTAACAACTCACAAGTATCTGGGTGTATATCTGAACAACAAGCTCAACTGGTCGGATAACACGATGTATGTCCATAAGAAGGGTCAGAGTCGTATTCATTTGTTACGACGGCTGAGATCCTTTGGGGCACGTCAGGTACTACTTAAGACATTCTATGATTCTGTAGTCTCATCTGTTATTTTGTTCTCCATTACATGTTGGGGAGGGGGATTGTTGGAAAAGGAGAAGAATATGTTAAACAAACTTATAAAGAAGGCAGGCTCTGTCGTGGGGAGCGTGTTACCCACTGTAGACGAGATAATGCAGGATAGAATGATTGGAAAACTTTCTCTTATGATTAATCATGACCATCATCCTCTTAATGAAATATCTCAAGCCTATGCGAGTACCCACAGCTCAAGATTAATTCATCCACGCTGTTACAAAGAGCGTTTTAGAAAATCTTTTTTTCCAACTGCAATTAGATTTTACAATCAGTGCTATATAAGATGATGTAGATGATGGTCATATATATAATCATGGTCATAATGCTTTGAAAAATTGATATTTGAGTATAAGACCTGTTGTTGTTGTGTATGTTGTTTTTATGTTTTTATTTTATTTTTATTGTATTTATGTGCTGCTGTGACATATAAATTTCCCCCTGGGATTAATAAAGTAAATCAATCAAATATATTTGAAGTTGGAGAAATGTGAGTTCCACCAGAGATCCATCCAGTTCCTGGGATATGTCATCACCCCGCAAGGGGTCACCATGGACCAGAGGAAGGTGGACGCTGTCACTCACTGACCGCTCCCTACCAACATCAAGGAACTTCAACGATTCCTGGGCTTCGCCAACTTCTACCGTGATTCAAACCTTTGATTCATCAAAGGTTTCAGTGAGATCTGCGCTCCTATTACTTCCCTCCTAGAATGCGGGGCCAAGTCTCTGTCCTGGACTTCTCAAGCAACCATCGCCTTCGAAGTGCTGAAGAGGTCTTTCAGCTCTGCTCCTACCCTCGTCCTTCCGGATCCAGAGCTCCCATTCCTCGTTGAAGTCGACGCCTCCACCACCAGGGTAGGAGCAGTCCTCTCACAGCGGCAGGGGACTCCACTCCGACTCCATCCATGCGCCTTCTTTTGCAAAAAACTGTCCCCTGCGGAGCAGAATTATGACATTGGTAATCGAGAACTGTTCGCCATCAAGCTCGCTTTGGAAGAGTGGAGGCACTGGCTGGAGGGAGCCAACCATCCTTTCATCGTCATCACTGACCATCGTAACCTTGAGTATTTATGTGAAGCCAGAAGACTAAACACCCGTCAGGCTCGCTGGGCACTTTTCTTCACCCGTTTCAACTTCAAAGTCACCTATCGCCCAGGACCAAAGAACACCAAGGCGGATGCTCTGTCTTGTCAGTTTCACCCTAATTCCTGTTCATCAGTTCCTGAAACTATCCTCCCTCTAGCCATGGTCATCAGCCCCATCCAGTGGAGTTTGGATGATCATATTGCAGAAGCTACCCAGTCTGAACCTGCTCCGCCTGGAGGTCCTGAGGGACGGGTCTACGTACCCACTCGGTTCCGGCTGTCCCTCATGGACTCAGTTCACACATCTCCGGGCTCTGGGCACCCAGGCAGCCACCAAACCCTCTCGCTCATCCAACAACGCTATTGGTGGCCCAACATGACACAGGATGTCTCCCGGTACATCAAAGGATGCTCAGTCTGTGCCATGGCCAAGGTTCCACGCTGCCTTCCGGAGGGAAAGCTGGTATCCCTACCTGTTGCCCATACGACCCTGGTCACACCTAGGGGTGGATTTTGTCACCGACTTACCTGAATCTAATTTCCATACCTGCATTCTGGTGGTAGTAGACCGGTTCTGCAAAGCCTGTAAATTTATCCCCTTGGCCGGTCTACCCACAGTTTTTGAGACCGCAGAAGCCCTTTTCCAGCAGATCTTCCGGCACTTCGGCATCCCCGAAGACATAGTATCCGATCGTGGCCCTCAGTTCATCTCCTGTGTGTGGAGAGCTTTCTTCAATCTGCTAGGTGTCTCGGTAAGCTTGACCTCCGGATACCATCCCCAGTCTAACGGCCAGACTGAGCGGAAGATTCAGGAGATCGGGAGATACCTGCGGTCATACTGCCAGCTGGAGCCGTTATCTTCCCTGGGCAGAGTATGCACAGAACTCCCTTCGTCAATCCTCCACCGTTCTCACTCCCTTCCAGTGCATACACGGCTACCAACCACCACTTTTCCCCTGGAATGGAGTACCCTCCAACATTCCAGCAGTCCATCATTGGTTCCAGATGAGCGAGAGGGTCTGGGACTCAGCCCATGTACATCTCCAGCGGGCTGTTCGGAGACACAAGAGCCAGGCCGATGCCAGACGCTCTGCAACCCCTCACTATCAACCCGGGCAGTTGGTCTAGCTCTCCACCCGTGACATCCGTCTCCGACAGCCCTGTTGTAAGCTGAGTCCCAGATACATAGTTCCATTCGCCATACAGAGACAAATCAATGAAGTCACCTACCGATTGTCACTACCAGCTCACTTCCGTATCTCACCATCATTCCACGTCTCATTATTGAAACCGTACACTAATCCTCTTCTCCCTGCAGGGTCTGGTACTGAAGATGTACCTCCTCCTCCTCCTGCTGCTGACTCCGAGGACGACAGCATACAAAGTCCACGATATTCTGGACTCCCGACGACGGGGGGGGGGGCTGGAATACCTTGTGGACTGGGAAGGCTTCGGGGCCGAGGAAAGATGCTGGGTTGTCACGGATACATCTGCTTCAGTGCCAGATTCCTTCACTCCGCCCACCCGATCGGCATCCCCGCAATTCTAATCACCATCACCTGTCACCACCACCTGCACTCAATCCCCGTCTCATTCACCAGCACCTTAAAAGACTCACCCGTTCACTTCTTCATTGTTTGGTCTCGTCGGCACATCCGACCTCAGACTCCCACTACGCTACTTACCTGATACCTACCTGATTCCAGTCCTTCATCTGATCCTTCATCTTCAGTCCTGTTCCCGTTCCTCTGGATTCCCTCTTCAGCCTGCCTACCGATTCCAATCATCCTGCACAGATAAGAGACTTTGATTAAGACTGTTCTGAGATACCTTCAATTATCCTCCAACCCGTTACTCACCTGCCATTCCTCATTGTGCATCTTTTTCAATAAACCAGTTCAACTTACCAGTCTGTGTCTTCCGATGCCTGACAGTCTACGCCAAATGCGCACAAACATTATGGACCTGATTTTTGTATATAAGTACTAATGTTTTAAACGTATTTTTCATGTATAAATGCTTTATGACGTTATTTTCGATTTGATAAAAAACGTTAAATGTAGGGGTGTAACGGTACACAAAAATCACGGTTCGGTACGTACCTCGGTTTTAAAGTCACGGTTCGGTACGTTTTCGATACAGCATAAAGAAAGAAATGCCAGAGAAATTTCCTATTTGTTTAAAGAAAAAATATTTTTAAATAAGTGTGAGTTTTCCTAGATCTTGAAACTTTCAGGTTTATAAATGGGGGTCATCTTTGAAGGATGAACAAATAATGTTTTGGTCATCACATTAAAAATAACTTTTAAATATATATTTATTTATATAATATTTGAATTTTGAAGTGCTGGAAAAAGATGTGTGAAGTACTTGAAAGCATTTCACCATTCCAGCCAAACTGGTTCCAGTTAGTGTTACTATAATAAATCCATGGTGAATGTTGCTGTTCTGTGGACGTAAAGTATTACTAGTTCATTCACAGCACAATGTTTCTCCTGGTTTCCACGTCAGCGCTGTTTGATCTAATAGAGATCTACGGTTAATAACGGAGAAATGTGAATGCATCTCACTAGATCTTGCAGCGATGTTATTACCTCAGTGGCGAATTCAAATGTTTTCTTTACCGGATCTCTTAGCGCTGTGTATTAACATTGTTGCTTGATCGAGATCGGCTCGCGCTGCACAGATGTTGCTGGTCCGAACTGATAAACGATCCGTGAAGCACATAACGAGTAGCGCAGTTTCGTTCTGCTTTCATTACGCTTGCCATTTGATGTTGCGCAACGTTGTGTTGGCCGTGTCAGCACGAATTTTGCCGGCAGGAAAAATGGTCCAAGCAATCGTTCGGTTTGTATGCGTACTGAACCGGAAGCCTCGAACCGAAACGTTTCAATACGAATACATGTACCGTTACACCCCTAGTAAATTGCCAACGCTGTTTGAGTATAACATTAGCAGCCAGTCAGTAACTTTAACGTGTATAAAGTTAAAAAATTTAGCAAATTATCATTCAGAAACGTTTAGTAAGAGCCGTGTGGTAAGGTTCTGTTTGACTCTCTTCATTGCCGCTTTCTCGTTCTGATTATGTCTCAAACTGATACTGCAGTTCGACACCATTATTTACATCTGGACCGGAGCGCAGGCACGTTTCGCCCGTAAAGGTAATGGGCGTTAACCTTTCGGACAACGTGAGCGACAGTTTAGCCAATCACAACACGCCGGCCCAAACTAACCAATCTGAGCCCACTACCTGTTTCTGAGGGAGTGGTTTCATAGACTCAGGAAGTCAACAGGTCGTTCAGGAGACAAAGGAGAGCGCGGCTGACAATAAAGGTGAAGTTTATGAAAAATAAGACTTTTTAAGAAAGAAAAACCATGAATACATGTTATATTGCACCCCATAAACACAATCATGCGAAGAAAAAAAGCAGTAAATCACCCTTTAATAATACGTAGAATTATAAAGAAAAACATAACTGACAGAAAAGTGGAATAACAATCATTTATTTCCAAATTTATTCTCCAGCAAAACATATTTGTTTTGTCTGAGGTACAGAACAGAATTTAAGTTATTATTTGCTGAAAATCGTATCCCTATCCACTCTGTGAAGCCACATATTTTGTCATTGGGTGATGAACTGCATTGTTTTATTGTTTCTTTGTTTCCTGGTGTGCACTTATAATGGTAGCATGATTTTTAAAAATTTTTTTTTTTTAAATAAAAGGCATTTTTTTAGCCTTGATTTTAGCCTTCTGATTTGAACACTCTGTTTGAAGAGGTGTGCCTACTTAAAGATTAGCAAACTTATTTGAAATAGCTAATTCTGCACACTAACGAATACTTTCATCTTAACTAACAGTGCAAATACGATGTGAATCAGAGATTCATAATTATAACGGGAGTTTTGGCAAAATTCCTAAACAGAGTTTAGTCCTGTACACGAGTCAATACATATCAGAAATCACTGGTCACAGATCATCCATTAGAATTAAAACGCATAAATACTCAGTGTATATCAAACTATCTGTAATAACAAAGCAATAGAGACCACGTAATAAAAACAGTTACTGATACCTAGTGGTGCAACATTACTGTGGGATCATAGTCGGCACATCATCGTCTTTTTGTTTTAATCTTTCAGAAAATCCTGCGTCGAATTGTGCCTTGTTTGTAAACTAATCAGCTGTAAAATAAAGTGAACAAAGCATCAAGCTCTAACTGACAGTCTGGAAAAAATAAAGTTCATCCAGTCTTTCCTATGTTTGGATCGGAAGGAAGGCATTGCAAAGACTTTATTGTTTGGTTTCTGCATAGACCTGCATTTTCCTCTCTCGTTATTTACCTACCACATGCCTGAATCAGTGGGCAGGGCTAGACAGGTAGTGATGTAGAAGCAGGCGTTGATCTTCTTCTGCAGAGGCGGTGTAGCTACCTTATTACGTGATGAAGTAGAACATTCCACAACCTTTTGTTCTGGCAGATTGGCGTCAATAAAAATATTTTTTAGACTAATGAGAAAGTTTTGAGCTCTGAACAGGATGTTTTAATAGTACAATGACCAAAGATTTTAATGTCAAAAGTTCAGGACCCCTTCAAAAATACATACAACCAAAACACAATGTCACTGTTACGAAGGTGAGAGCCAGTGAGCATTTTATATCACTGCCTTCAACTGGATTTGACAGGTTTGTGGTCTTTACTGAGAATGGAGATGAAGATTGCTGAATAAAGAATTAAAGGGCACCTATAGACCATTTCAAAAGATGTAAACAACACTGGTCCAGAAGCACTTCCTGTTTCAGTTTGTAACTGTTTTCTTTATTTCACATGTAAAGAAAACATCTTAAAGGTGTTTGTTTAACTTTTTGATTCAGTTTTAAATGTTCTGTTGGTTGTATTTTATCCCAGCTTTTATGTAGTGTTAAACAACTGAAACAGGAAGTGCTTCTGGACCAGTGTTGTTTACATCTTGTGAAATGGTCTATTATGGAAAATTCACTTTTACATGGTGTTTGAACATAAATGTGTGTTGGCAGTGTGTGAGCCAAACCACCCTAGAATCAGGGCCGTATTAAGAGCTCACTGGGCCCCGGGGCTATGAGTTACTGCAGGCCCCCCCCCCCACCACTTTGAAACCGTGAAACCCCTGTAAACACACACACAGGTATCTGATGCACATGTATCTGACGGCAAGATGGCGCCTTTGTTTGGCATGGCCGTTGCTGCGTCTCATTTATGTCGTTTTTATTTGTTTGTACGTCTCTTTTATGGTCACATTAACCCTGCCTTTAAACCACCGTGCTACCGCTGTTCTGACATACGATCGTGTCACCCTGATGTACATTGGAGTGTATATGGAAGGACTCAGTAACAGCTGGGAGAGTTACAGTCAAACTTTTCCACCTCCGCTGGTGTGCGTACCCAGCCTATTTGATTGCTTCGGGGTCGTGGAAATCCTAAGAAGAGACGAAGGAAAAGGGGTTGCAGAGCTGGCGTTCGGGTCGCGATGAGGCTGTCTTCGGCGATGGGGGTGCCCGGGCTTCTCTGCAGGCGGCAGCCGCGGTGGCTGCTGCCGGTTTTTCCTCGGGATATAGGTGCCGGGAGTGCTCTGTCGCAGGGTCGCCTTCAGCTCGTCCTGTCCGCTGGACGGGATCCCCTTTGGTTACCACCGGACGGCGGTGGACTTGCAGTTGGGAAACTGCAGTCTGTGTCCGACCTGCCTGACCAGCGATTGGTCCCACGACACCGCTGGAAATCACGTGACTGTGCTAGGTGTTTGCGGCCACTACAACCTGCTATTAAGGAGACCGGTCTGCCATCATCGCTCCGTTTAGCACTGCTGAATGCTCGTTCCATCACAAACAAGGCGCATGCCATTAACGATCTTATTTTCACGGAAAAGACGGACTTTATGTTCCTCACAGAAACATGGCAAAAGGATAAGGAAGCCGTACACTTAAATGAGCTCTGCCCTGCAGGTTGCTCAGCGATTGGGACACCTCGAACGGCTCGCCGAGGTGGCGGTCTTGCTGTTGTGTACCGAGACAGTTTTTTATGCAGAGGAATCCACTGTGAAACATTTTCCTCGTTTGAGTCACAGATGATTAAGGTCGGTTCTGTTAACATATTTTATTGTGTGTTAATTTACCGTCCTCCTGGCCCTGCAGGTATCAACTTGATTATCCTCCATAATCAAGCTGGAGAAAGTTTTAATTATTGGAGATTTTAATCTTCATATTGATGATATGTCATGTATTGCAGCTACAGATCTCTTATCTATCACTGACTCTTTTAACTTTACGCAATATGTCTCAGGTCCTACTCACTTAAAGGGGCACACCCTGGACCTTGTTTTCTCATTAGGTCTTGAGATAGTAAATGTGAGTGTGGAGGATGTCCATGTGAGTGACCATAGTTGTCTTTTCTTTAACTTAAATTTACCACGGGACCCCCCGCCTCTGAGAATTAAGGCTCAGAGGAGAGTTTTTAACCAGGATGTTGCTGGGAAGTTTTCTACTTTGTTTGATCCATGCCAGCTAGAGGAGGTTGTAGTGATGTAAATGTGTATGTGGAGTCTTTTAACAGGCAATGTTCAACAATTCTAGATGAAGTGGCACCAATGAAATCAAGCATTGTGTCTGTTAAAAAGCCCTGCCCGTGGATAAATTCATCTGTTCAGAGCCTTAGAAGTAAACGCCGGAAAATAGAGCGCTTATGGAAAGCTACTAAACTCGAAGTTCACAGGCTCTATGTGATACAGATCAGGTTCTATGTGAAGTGTAGGTGATGGAAGGAGACACAGGGTCGGCGATATCTGGGGCTCGTGCACTTTTATTTTTCACTCTTCCCACAGCGCACTCCACGCTCACAATAACGTAACTCAGAAACAAATCACAAACAGAAAGTAAATGTGCAAAAAGAACTCTTCCCGCTACAGCTTCGCATTCGGCTCAATCTCAATGAAGAAGTAACTCGTCGTGTCTGGCCGGTCCGTGCACGAGCTCCCAGTCTCTCTCAAACGTGCTGTCTGCCCGGGCTGCTTATATGCGGTCTCCTCACGCCAATTACTGCAATCACAGACAGGTGTTCGTCATTTGAACTTGACCCGCTTACTCACCGCCTGGCTCCGCCCTCACTCTCCCGCTGCAGATCTCGCCAAACCACGCACACCTCGCCACATACCCCCACCGCCCGACTCAGGGTGTGCCCCAACGGGTGATCCGCGCGTTGGTATCCTTCATTCGGTGGAGCCATTGCAGGGGAGCGTGGTCCGAACAGAGGGTGAACTCTCGGCCCAGGAGATAATAGCGGAGAGTGAGAACAGCCCACTTAATGGCGAGAGCCTCCTTCTCAATGGTGCTGTACATTGTCTCTCTCTTCGAGAGCTTGCGACTAATGTACAGCACCGGCCGCTCCTCACCCTCTATCTCCTGGGTCAAGACGGCGCCCAGCCCCCTGTCCGATGCGTCGGTCTGCAGGGAAAAAGGGAGAGAAAAGTTAGGAGCCTGTAACAGCGGGCCACCACACAGGGCTGCCTTTATCTGGGTAAAAGCCTGCTGACACTGCTCCGTCCACTGAACGGTATCTGGCGCCTCCTTTTTAGTTAAATCAGTCAGCGGGCTAGCAAGGTCCGAATAATTATGTACAAACCTTCTGTAATATCCTGCTAGCCCCAGGAACTGTCTAACCTCCTTTTTGGTCTTAGGTCTCGGACAGGTCGCACTCGCTGCCGTCTTGTCAATTTGGGGACGCACCTGTCCATGACCCAAGTGAAAGCCCAGATACCTAACTTCCACGCGCCCAATTGCACACTTCTTTGGGTTGGCCGTGAGCCCAGCCCCTCGCAGCGTTCTGAGGACAGCTCGCAGGTGCTGCATATGCCGCTGCCAGTCGTTACTATAGATGATAATATCATCCAGGTATGCCGCGGCATATGCAGCATGCGCCTGGAAGATTCTGTCCATCAGACGCTGAAAGGTAGCCGGTGCGCCGAACAAACCGAAAGGAAGCGTAACAAATTGGTGTAATCCGAACGGCGTCGTGAAAGCAGTTTTTTCTTTAGACATTGGAGATAAGGGGATCTGCCAATAGCCCTTCGTTAAATCCAGTGTCGAATAAAAGCGAGCAGTGCCGAGCCGATCAAGCAATTCGTCCACCCGCGGCATTGGATATGCATCGAATTTCGATACAGCATTCACCTTGCGATAATCCACACAGAACCGCACGGAGCCGTCAGTTTTAGGCACTAAAACTATCGGGCTCGCCCAGTCACTGTTGGATTCTTCTATTACCCCCATATCCAACATCGCTTCCAATTCATCCTGTACCACTTTCTTTTTATGTTCAGGTAATCTATACGGCCGGCTGCGCACTACCACACCCGGGTCGGTCTCAACATGGTGCTGTATGAGGTTCGTGCGACCAGGAAGGGGCGAGAACACATCAGCAAACTCTGTTTGCAAATTTTGAATGTCAGCAATCTGGGACGGTGAGAGGTGATCTCCGCAAATGGCCAGAGTAGCGGATCGAGACTTTATATTCGCCTCTGGCCCGAGATCCTCCACCCCACTCACTACCGTCGCCAGCATCGCCGACTCCGCCTCACTCCACTTCTTTAGGAGGTTGAGGTGATAAATCTGATGTGTCCCGTCCCTGTCTGATCGAAGAACCTCATAGTTAAGATCCCCAATTCGCCGTGTGACCACAAAGGGTCCTTGCCACTTGGCGAGTAATTTAGAGCTGGATGTGGGAAGTAATACAAGCACTCTATCTCCCGGTGCAAATTTGCGTAGTTTAGCCCCCCTGTTGTACAGCCGACTTTGTTTGTCCTGAGCCTGTAACAAATTCTCCATAGAGAGCCGCCCCAACGTGTGGAGTTTTGTTCTCAGGTCCAGGACATACTGAATTTCGTTCTTGCTATTCGAAGGTCCGTCCTCCCAAGCCTCTCTAAGGACATCCAGTACCCCGCGGGGCTGGCGTCCATAGAGCAGCTCAAAGGGGGAAAACCCCGTGGAGGCTTGGGGGACCTCCCGTACAGCGAACAAGAGGGGTTCTAGCCACTTATCCCAATTTTTGGCGTCTTCCTGCACGAATTTACGAATCATGGATTTCAATGTGCGATTAAACCGTTCCACCAAGCCATCTGTTTGTGGGTGATAGACGCTGGTACGAATCGATTTAATGCCCAACAATTCGTATAATTCGCGGATAGTACGTGACATAAACGCCGTGCCCTGATCGGTGAGAATCTCTTTCGGGATCCCCACCCGGGAGATTAATTGAAACAGTGCACTCGCGACGCTTTTAGCAGAAATGTTGCGGAGCGGCACTGCTTCGGGGTACCGCGTTGCATAATCCACCAGGACTAATGCAAAGCGATGCCCCCGTGCAGATCGTTCTAATGGCCCGATGAGGTCCATGCCAATTCTTTCGAAGGGGACCTCTATTAAAGGGAGCGGGCACAATGGTGCTTTTCGGTTGGCCGGTGGATTTACCAACTGACATTCGCGACAAGAGGCGCACCACCTGCGCACATTCTCGTGAATGCCTGGCCAAAAAAATCGGGTCATTATGCGATTTAGTGTAGCTGTTTGCCCCAAATGCCCAGCCATTGGATTAAAGTGAGCCGCCTGGAAAAGCATTTCCCGGCGGCTCTTTGGAACTAACAATTGAGTTGTATCTTGCTTTGAATGTGGGTCCTGGGTCACCCGATACAACCTATCCTTGATTACAGCAAAATATGGATAAGAGAGCGGCTGGTTTGGATGGACAGCCTGCCCGTCGATCACTTGGACCTGCTCAAGCACGTTTTGTAGCGTGTCTTCCCGGGACTGCTCTAGAGGAAAATCATCGCGCTCTGAAAAAATTAGTTCTTCAGACGCGCTCCGTTCCTCCAGAGCAGGACCCGAGGTCCCCGGGACAGCCTCCCCAGCCTGCACCGACGCTCCCCCGTCCTGCTTTTTATACTCCCCCGGAGCACCCGTGCACAGAAACGTCAATAAGGATTTAAACCCCGGCCAATTAGTCCCCAAAATCAACGGGTGCTGGAGGTGCTGGTTAACTGCCACCTCAACTCTATGCTTTTGGCCCCGAAATTGAATGGTGACTGGCACCAGGGGATAACCCACTATTTCCCCGTGCACACACCGCACCTTAACCATGCGGCTCTTATCCAATGCCGACGCATGGATCAGGCTTTGGTGGATGGAGGTCTGGTTACAACCTGAATCCACCAAAGCCTGATAATTACCCCCCTTTACACTTACTGGAATCTGGTATAACCCTGCTTGGTCGAGGGCGGCCCGCGGCTCGTCGGGGACCCTGATCAGCGTCCCGATCTCCATCATTGGGCACTGATCAATGAAATGCCCGGGGTCCCCACACTGCCAGCAGGCCGGCCCAGGCTTCCCCGCCACCCCGGTGGCGGGAAGCGGGTCAGGTAACGGGCGTGAGGAGAGCGCGGGCCCGGGGCCCTCTGCGGCGCTGGAGGAGGGAGAGATTTCCCGAGGTAGGGTACGTGTCCTCCAGCTCTGGTCCTGTCCCGGTCCAGTTCTCCATCTGGGAGCAGGTCTCGGTGGGATGCCGCCTCGGGACCTGGGAGTAGGAACAGGACGAGAGAGAGAGAGAGGGGGGGGAGAGAGAGAGAGAGAGAGAGATGAGGGTTCGCCGACCCCCGGGCACGCCACCATCTGGTCCTCTGCCAACTGGATGGCCTGGTCCAGCGACGTCGGGCGGTGGCACTGGACCCATTGGGAGGTCTTCTTCGGGAGTCGAGTCACAAACTGCTCCAGCACCACCTGCTCCACGACTCCCTCGACGTCGCGGCCCTCGGTCACCAGCCATTTGCGGCATGCGTCCCGGAGCTGTTGCGCGAAGGCGAAGGGTCGGGACCCGCTGGAGAATGGCGCGTTTCAGGTCTTCAAAGACCAGGAGGTTCTGGACTGGCAGCTGTTGAGCGGCGATCTGGGCTTCGCCTGACAACAGCGGGATCAACCGCATGGGCCAGTCCGCTGATGGCCATTTCCCGGCCGTAGCCGTCCTCTCAAAGAGGTCCAGGAACGCCTCCGGGTCATCCTGGGGACCCATCTTATGGAGAGGCATGGCTGCGGCCGCGGTAGGTTCTCGAACCTCCCGGTCCAACCAGCTCCGGAACTGCTCGTGGTCCTCCTTCTGGCCCTGGAGGAGCGCCTCGAACCGGCGCTGTTGCTGCTCCTCCAGCTTGAGCAACGCCTTCTGATGTTGTTGGTGGAGGCCCGCAAGCGTGGATGACCTCCGCAAATGGGGTTGGCATGGGCTGTCTGGCAGGCGGCTTCCCCTTCCATCCCGGGTTTTGGCACTAGTGTGATACAGATCAGGTTCTATGTGAAGTGTAGGTGATTGAAGGAGACACAGGGTCGGCGATATCTGGGGCTCGTGCACTTTTATTTTTCACTCTTCCCACAGCGCACTCCGCGCTCACAATAACGTAACTTAGAAACAAATCACAAACAGAAAGTAAATGGGCAAAAAGAACTCTTCCCGCTGGCTACAGCTTCGCATTCGGCTCAATCTCAATGAAGAAGTAACTCGTCGTGTCTGGCCGGTCCGTGCACGAGCTCCCAGTCTCTCTCAAACGTGCTGTCTGCCCGGGCTGCTTATATGCGGTCTCCTCACGCCAATTACTGCAATCACAGACAGGTGTTCGTCATTTGAACTTGACCCGCTTACTCACCGCCTGGCTCCGCCCTCGCTCTCCTGCTGCAGATCTCGCCAAACCACGCACCCCTCGCCACACTCTACCTTAGGGAATTAACCGCTTCTCTAAATTAACTTCTGAAGAATGCTAGAACTAACTACTTCTCTCAGCTAATATCCTCTAACAAGAAAAACCCCAAATTCTTATTTGATTCTATTAACTCTATTGTTTCTCTATCTGTTTCTCCAAATGCGGTGCTCACTCTGTCAAATAGTAATGTATTCCTTGACTTCTTTGTTGAGAAAATTAAGGATATCAGAGCTAGCATTTTACCACCTCCAGCATACAAGGCCTGTACTTTGGCTCTTTCCTACCCGTGTTTCTCCTTTGTGTCATCATCTGATATTACTACTCTGCTAGATAAGCTAAAGCCCTCCTATGGCCAGAGTGATGTTCTCCCAACTATGCTGTTTAAGCAGGTTTTTGATAGTATTGGCCCCTGTGTTGTGGAAATGATCAATATTTCTCTTTTAACTGGGGTGGTTCCTGACTTTTTTAAACATGCTATTGTTGAACCTGTTCTTAAAAAGCCCAGTTTAGACCCATTGCAACCCTCGAATTATAGGCCTATATCTAAACTCCCTTTCATGGCAAAGATTCTAGAGAAAGTGGTAGCAGAGCAGCTTACTAATTTCTTAGAGATAAATGATATCTTTGATAAATATCAGTCAGGTTTTCGTAAAAAACATTCTACGGAAACTGCACTGGTGAAAGTTTCAAGCGATATTTTGATGTCTGCTGATTCTGGGAAGCACACAGTGTTAGTTTTGTTGGACCTTACATCTGCCTTTGACACTATTGATCACAATATTATGCTTAATAAACTTCAGGCTCTATTAGGGATATCCGGATCAGCTCTAAAATGGTTTTCATCTTACCTTACTGGTAGAAGTTTCAGTGTTTATATAAATCAGAAAATGTCAGATACTGCTGGTTTATCGAGTGGTGTTCCTCAGGGTTCTGTCCTGGGACCGATTCTTTTCCTTCTGTATATGCTCCCTCTAGGACAGATAATAAGCCAGTTTCAGGATGTCTCTTATCACTTGTATGCAGATGACATTCAGTTATACTGTTCCTTTAAGCCTACTGAGTTTTTTAAACTTTCATCTTTGATGAACTGTCTGAGTAGGATCAAGCAGTGGCTGAATGACAACTTTTTAATGTTGAATTCAGCCAAGACTGAAACTTTAATTATTGCCCCTGAGCAGAGCATCCCTCAGATAAAGCAACACATTGGTGACTTAGGTTCGTCTGTTCAGCCCAGTCTCAGGAGCTTAGGTGTTGTTTTTGATGCGGCCATGTCTCTGGAGAAACACTCGAAAGATCTTATTAAAAACTGTTTCTTTCAATTAAGGAACATTTCTAAAATAAGAGCCTTAGTGTCAAAAGCCGAGTTGGAGATGATCATTCATGCTTTTATCTCGTCTCGCTTAGACTATTGAGTCTTTTTATTTGCCTTAATAAGAAGGATCTTGGTCGTCTCCAGACTGTCCAAAATTCTGCTGCTAGGCTTTTAACCCACACGAGTAAAAGGGCACATATTACTCCAGTTTTAGCTTCACTTCATTGGTTACCAGTGAAACTAAGAATAAACTTCAAAATTTTGGTCCTAACTTTTAGAGCCCTACAAGGACAGGCACCCCCATACATCTCTGACCTGATACAGCTGCGTACATCCTCACGTAGTCTGAGATCAACAGGCCAGAGACTATTAGTTGTCCCCCTTTCATATTTTAAAACTAGGGGGGACCGTTCATTCCAAGTTGTTGCACCCAGGTTGTGGAACGCTTTGCCTCCTTCCATACGCGGCTTGAATTGTGTGGAACAATTTAAAAATCATCTGAAAACTCTGCTTTTTAAAGAGGCTTTTAACTAGATTGTAGGGTGGCTAGGCTGGTCTAATGTGTACGTATTGTTTATTTTATTTATTTTATGTATTTTATTTTGTTTTGTGATGCAATGTATTTATGAGAGTTGTAAATGCTTTCTTTTGTTGTGAAGCACTTTGTGATCTTCATCTGAGAAAAGTGCTATACAAATAAATTTTACTTACTTACTTACTTACTTTAGGTCACCAACTACATGAGCTAAATGTTATATTATTATACGAGTCATTTTATCCATCTATGATATACTTCACAGTTAAGTTATGTTACTTTTTTTTTTTTTTTAAATATATTTATTAACTTTTTTACCAACATATAAAACACACACACCCAGAACAAAAATACAAAATACAGTATAGACACATATTGATGTCTTTCGCATCATTACAACTTAGCATATCTCAATTTGTACAGGATTCGCATCTTCAAGATTAATGAACATAAAAAAATAAATAAATAAATAAAAAAAATATATATATTAAAAAAAATAAAATAAAAAAAAACACGTACAAACTATTAAGGCCTCCTAATACAAATATATCCTATAAACTCACATATCTTCAATTGTCTCTTTAAACAGGTCACTATCCTCTTTCTCTATGAATGATCTAAAGGGATTCCAAACATCCTCAAAAGTCTTACCCTTTCCTTTAATAATATATGTTATTTTCTCCATTGACATATTCAGTACCATCTCCCTGAGCCACCTTTTAAGTTATGTTACTTTTAACACGATTTTTTTTTCATATCAAAATGTATTGCGACTAAAATTTTATAATTATTGTGACCAATTTCAATATCACCAAAAAATAATAGTAGCTTAAGAAAATAATCTCAAGCTTACTGATGACAAGAGTCACAAATTAAAATAGAACAAAGGCACAATAAATCGACTTATGAAAAACTTTAAGCACTGAATAATATTATATTATATTATATAAAGTAATCAAATATACAATAGCCTACATGGTTTTCACTATAAATTCAACATTCATTCTTGTTAATTTTGCAAAAGTAATTCAGTCAAACACAGTAACGTTAAATTACTTTCTTTCTGATGTTTGATTAACATTATTGACAGCATCTTTATTAGCAGCGTCTGTCACTTTGAGACCTCAGAGTCGGATTCAAGTGCGCTGTGCAAAACCGTCTCAAGTTCACCATGGTCTCAAAACCAGCATTTACAAAATGAATTCTCTCCCGCTGCTCACTGTGCCTGAGCAGTTTGAAATAATTTGTATCCAAACCACAATGTTTAAAACCGCGTTTAAATGATAAACTTACATCGATGCGCAGCAAAATTTAAATATTTTTACCGGAAATACAACCCGGTATCACGACAAGATGTGAAATAATCAAGTTGGTCCACTTTGGAAAACGTGTAGATGTCACGGTTTAACCCCTCAAACGTGAAACTTACACGTTTTACCTATTCTACACGCAATCGCCTCTGCCATAACGACCTATTGGTTTTCATTAAACCGAGAAAAAATTGAATTTTGTTTTATTGATGATCACTGAGAAATGTTCTATTAATTAAAATGCAAAAAAGTATTATTTTCAAGGTGAAAAGGATTCATTTGCCTTGATCCACGCCGAAAAAAACGTCAAAATGTCACGTTTTAATGAAGTAGCCAAATGAGTAAAACGTCTATTTTTCCGGTGTCCCCCAGCTCCTTGTTTAAGCAAAAGGTTCGCTAAAACAACGCATTAAATCGACGTTAAACCACGTTAACCGTGTTAACCATAACCTTTTAAATACTCGACCTACCGTTGCTTAGCAACGGGAAGAAACTCCTGTGACTTCAGTGCCGTTAGCACCTTAGTGCTTACAGATTAGGAGACATTAGTGTGTTCGCTGCATTTGTAATGTTATACTTTTAAAATAGGTTAACATCCGGGTATCTCTCCACTAGAATGTGTTAACGCAAACGTGTAAGTTTCACGTTTGAAGGGGTTAAACCGTGACATCTACACGTTTTCCAAAGTGGACCAACGTGATTATTTCACGTCTTATATTATCGCCAGTCCTTAAGGCGAATATAGAGTTTAATCAAACACTAAAAGCAAAATTATACATCCATCAAGTTAATATTCAAACTTACCGAAAGTTTGTGGGGTCGATGATGACGCTGTGTTTTAAGAATAGACTAGAATGAAGTGAAGAGTAAAGGCGATTTATTGGTTTATGTATTCTAATAAGGCGCAGGCAGCCATCATCTATAGGCCTACTTGCAGCAGCAGGTCGATCGTTCACAAGTTAAATATAGAATAAATGTATTTGTCATATCAAATTAAAACCTGACGTTTCAATTTTGCCCTGCTGCCCACGGAGTTTGATTGACAGGTGGCCTGGCCAATCATAACGCCGAATAAGCAACTTTGTCCGACAACAAAGCTGTCAGTAACGTCGGTGGATACCCAGATAGCAGACTGACATTGAATCAACGTGGAAATATGACATCGAAACAACGTTGATCTGACATTGTTTTGCTCATCGAATTAACGTTGAACCAACGTCAGACGCGTCATTCTTTCAAAACTAACGGAAAATCAACTTGAAATCAACGCGTTGTTTCAACGTTATGAAAGCAAACCAATTTTCGATTTCATTTAGCTTTGAAGAATGCCGCGTCTGACGTTGGTTCAACGTTAATTCGATGAGCAAATCAACGTTGTTTCAATGTCATGAGAGACGTCGTTTCCACGTTGATTCAATGTCAGTTTGCTATCTGGGTATGAACTTGAAAACGGTATTGTTTAAATTACTTAAATGACAATATTTGAAAGTTGAGACTTTGTTTCATATCATCAGTAAGCTGCTCTGAACTCTCTCTCGTAATCACTCGGTGTAACGTTAGTCTTTGCCCCGCGATGTATTTTTCACTGCGTGAGTGCATGAGAACATGATGTGCGTGACTCGTGAGACCCGCCTGGCTTGTTGCTCGTCACATACTAAAAAAGGCGGGCCTTTGCGAACGTCTCTATTAATGATAATGATTCCATGATAATGCATGGCAGTGGCGGCTGGTGAAAAATATTGGAGGGGGGGCTGAATAAGAGGGGGGTCTGGGGGTCTGGACAACCCCCCCCCCCCCCCCCCCCCCCCCGAAAATTTTTAATTTAGTATATGTGATTTCCTGCATTCTGGTGCATTTTAGGCCTTAGGCCATGCCCTTACCTATACCAATAAAATAACTTAAACCAGTCAATACCAATGGTCAAATAATACAATAATAATAATAACAGTTTGACAGTTAATGATAATGAACAAGTTGCATGTTTATTATGCTCTGTGTGCTGACAGAAAAAGTGCAAACGCATAATTGATAAATTATAATATAGGTAATACAAAAAATAATAGGTAATACAACAATCTAGTTTAATCAATCCCTAGCTGTAGACATATGTTTGACAAATTGACAATTGGATAATGGATAACAATCATAGGCGGAAATCGCGGGGGGGTCGGGGGGGTCAGGACCCCCCCTATCTGAGGGTTGTCCCCCCAAAAAAAACCATTAAAATATGTGTATTGTAAATAATGTAATGATATATTCTTAAAATAATTAAGAAATAAAATAACACAAATGCAAACGGGGCAATATCGAAAAAAGCGTTCTAAACATTTTGAGACCCCCCTCCCTTGCCTCACAGTGCGTTGGTCCACCGCCTCCGTCCCTTTTACCTCAGACACACACATTCCGGTGGCGGGAGAGAAAAACATAGTGTTTGAATGTGGAACTCCAGTAAAGTAGGTCGCACACCGGACGAGAAGCGTAGCGGCGCGTCGCGCAGCGCCACGTCTTTAAAATTCGAACACATTATTCTCTATGAGTGTACACACACCGGCGGCGCCGTTCGGCGTCTGTCCGCGGCGCCCAGCAACGGCTCAGGACCGTGTTCAAAACCCTGCTGCGCCACAGAGCGCCATTTACATAGTTTTATATACAATTTAAATTATTTTTGTCTCAAATCGGTGCTGACGGATCCTGACTTCGCCCTATGCTGCAATATACATTTAGTTTTGCATTCATTTACAGAAATCAGCTGCTTGAATGACAATTGCTGATGTTATTGGATTTTTCAGGTGAGATTCTCAATTCATTTAGTTAACGGATGCTCTGAGGTAAAGTTTTCAGACCGCAGACTCAGCAACGATTGTATTTAATTGTACATAACAATAATAACCACTATCTTCATGTCATTAAACATTACAATATTGCTGGCCATACACTGATGAGAAAGTCCGGGTGCGCTGTGCATTTAGATTCTAACGCTTTCACTGTGATTTAGTTGGTTTATATCATTTAATATAGTTAAAGAATTAGTCAATGAATGAAATGAAATCGCTGCGCTGCGTGAGGAGAGTATGTAAACAGATTCGCCGCTGGCTTAAACCAGAAAGAAATTTTAAGAAGTATAATGAAATGGTCTCCATGCTACACTAATAATAGTAAGGCTTTCCTCTGTATTTTTTTGCCTGTATTATTGGTGTCCCCTTCAAAATTTGCTCTTGAGAATTGTTATGTTTATTGTCCCCCCCAACATTTTGATGAAATTTTCGCCCCTGATAACAATGTGTTGATACTAGAGAAAGAGAGAGAGAGAAAAGGCTCTGAAAGAGAGGGTGGGACAACATTCTTGAGGGTAACACCCAAGTATGAGAAGAAAGTTGATTTTAACTAGTATGAAACACAGTAATCTAGCTCAGAACTTAAAAACATCAAAAACAAAGCAAACACACAGGTATTAATATTCCTATAACTTTAATATCAAATGTGTGTGAAACAGTGTTTATGTGTGTGTGAGTGAGTGAGTGAGTGACAGAGACAGACAGGTCAATTCCCACGACTAACTTTACATTATTTCCACTCGACGTCACTGGCGCTGCCATTCTGCTCTCATCTGAGGTAAAAAAAATGTCCCGTGGTGCGCGTGCACTCCCCTAATCTGATACTGTGGGCGATATTTTCAGCGCCCCCAAACCATAAAATTTGACGACGCTGATTGGCGAAATATAAACTTTTTTGCATAGCAACCGGGGAACCATTGGCTTAAATTCCAGCACTGTGGGGCTGAGCGAACTGGCGCCCTGAGAAGACAGCCTATTGGCTATACTACTACACCAACATGATAAAAGTAACGAAAGTGAATGCAAATATCATTCTGGTGACCCTCTGCCCACCGCACCGACTTGGTATTACCCAACCCGCTTTGTCTACCAAGTTTGTTTACGTTGCGCAGTCGCTGGGGTGAATGGTTTGAGGAAATAGCTGAAGTTGCATGCTAATGGATAGAAAGATGGAAAGGCCATTGAAAGGCAGCCAGACAACGATTTTTTAATTGTTGGTCGGCTCCAAAAAAGGAAAAATCCTGACCAAACGGAGGTACCCCATTGCTAAGTAGCTGTTTCTCAAAGTGCGGCGCCTGGGCGCGGCCCACTGGTGGGGAATAGAGACGAGTGGGCACGACAAACAGGTTTTGTGCCCATCTTTTTAATTCCTTTATTTATTGACCATACACTCAAAACAAAACAAAGACACATTTAAATGTAAACCTTACTTAACCTTTTCACGCGTACCGGTAAGTTTAAACGTTTTTCAAGGCGACCGTTATTGATCGTAGTATCATTTAATGGTTCCTTGCTTGTCACACCGCAGCCACAACAGCTGAATGACTGATGATCTGCTTTGATTTGTTTTTTTATTCAGAATTTCACAATTTGCTAGCTATATTAGGATCTGATATTCCGATTGTCAAATATGTGCAAGTGGATGTGTTTTGTTGTTAAAACACCTTTGCTGTAGGCTATGCGCAACTTATTTTAGGTATCTTATACGTACATTATTAGGAATTTGCCACCTTCAGCTCAATTTGATATTATTATTATGATTTTATTTTTTGTTCTTTTAGCATGGAGTTTGCAAAGTGACAAAATGAATCAAAGCACAACTAACGTTAGTCCACAATTTTCTCAGTTTCTGAATTTTATGTTATTAGAGGCTATATAAATGCAAACACAATTTTTCTATCTACTTTTGAGTCGTATTTCATGCAAAGTGATAATATAATTGCACTTTCTTTTTTCTCTATTTGAAAGTTTTTAATGCTGTTATTGGATGTTAAGTTTTTACAATGTGATGTTAATAAAATACATTTTAACAGTTAAACTTAACATTTTGTTGGGTTGATTGGGGACAGGTGGGGCTCGGAACCCTTTCCCACCTCAGAAGTGGGGAATAAAAGTATCACAATGTATTTCTAATACAGGAACGGCAAATTAGCATGTTATCATTTACAAATGAAAATTATTCAATAAATAAATAAATTAATAAATATGGCGCGAATTTAACCCCCCCAATGGTAGACCCAAAGTTACGCCCTTGGTCGTGGGTTAATCCTGTTGTTGTGGCTTAAAAGTTAATCCTCAACTGTGGATCGTCATCTACTGTTTGCGATCCACCGTCACCTCCAGTAACAGTAAGTGTTTTTTATGATTTTTGAGCAAATAGTCTTTTCAGTCAATGTCAGCCAATTCAACAACAAATGCGTCTAAAGTTGTTGTCATCGTAGGATATCTGTGTATATAATTTAAACCTTGTTTGTATAGTGTGTAACCACACGTTTATAAATTTATATATTTTTAAAGATATTGTATTAAAAACTGCATATATGTTGTTGTTCTGTAAGTTAGCCATCTTCTCACATTTGCCACAGAAGCACCTGAATGACAAGTAAACATGACGCAACAGGTCCCTCGCATAAATGTAATTTCGCTTGTACGTAGCAAACTTAATCACAGGATGTGTGTAGTTTCAAAATATTGCGCCAGCTTCAGTGTTTGTGTGTGTCTGTGTGTGTATGTTGCACATCCGGACGCGATTACAACTCTATAAGTACATAAATGTATCAAATAACCATACCGAGAAGTACTGGTCCATTCTCATTTATGTTTATTCTGCCGGAGTCTCTTCGTACTATTTATATATTCCGATTCAAACGTATGCTGAATGACATTCAAAACAGCTGTCCGACTGCCATAGGTATCAAGTTACGCCCTCATCCAAAGGCAGGACGGGGATATGCAGCTCATTTGCATTTAAGGTGGTATAGTCCCCGAAACAGCTAATTTTTAAGCAGGCCCCAAAATGACATTTTCAAATGGTCATAATAAATTAACTATGGGGTATTTTGAGCTGAAACTTCACAAATACATTCTGGGGACACCCGAGACCAACATTACATCTTGTAAAAAGGGGCATAATAGGTGCCCTTTAAATTTGGGTCTGTTCCTCACAATTATGGATTCTGAAGACGTGGTTTATCCGTGTTTTGTATTACTTTTATGAATTTATGTTTTTGGCATATTTTATGGTTCTATTGTCAGTCCAAGCATAGGACTATACTAAGAAAATGCCTATTGTGTTCCACGGCAAACTAAATAAATATTCATGATAAACAATGATTAAACAATTACAGAAATTATATTAGGTTTTAATGTATAGACTTTTTTTAACATGTAATCTTTCAAAACTAGTTTTGTCACAGAGCAGAGCGAAATTCTATTTTATATAAAATGAAACTGCATTTAATAAATGTGACTGAAAACATAATTTATATACAACAATAAAATAGAATAATATTGGAAATATAAGGAAATGTACATATACAGTAGAACCACACTTCATGTGAATGCACACCAATACTAGATCACATTGTCAAAATAGAAAGCTACTGCAGGCAAATGAGTCTGATCACAGTTATAGAACTAAACTGGAAAGTTGATCTTGAGGGCTATAGTTGCTTAGGATGTGTTTTTCTGACTTTAAAACTGTGCATATTGTTCCTTTATTGAGATTTTTCTGTATTGCTCATTCTAGCAACTTAAGAATCTCATGTTGTATCTATTTCTCTGTGCTGTGGGCCATTAGTTTAGCAATAAGTTTGAATTACCAGATACAATTAAAATTGGCCCATGAAAGTAAGATGATTGTGTTTGTTACAGAGGGAGAATAAGTCTGGTGTGACTACAGAACCAACTGAAACTAAACAGGGCAGCAAGCTGTTGAAAATTATGTGTTTGACCCAAGACAAGGCAAACCTAATGGCTATAAATATTAATGATTATTCTGTATATACATAAATACTAATTATTAAGCAATGAAGCAGTAATAAATAAAACAAGAAGGGAAAATGATGACGAAAGACAATTCAAAATTAAATACATGAACAAAATGACTCATTCAAGCAAACCAAATGTCAACATATCTGTTATACCAAACTTTTGGTGAAATATTTCAAGAAAGGACAAACAGCCTACAATGGGCCAAAAAAGACATAACCTTACAGCTAATCTTTACTCTTACTCAAAAAGCACAAAACTGACATCATTATAAACAAGATGATATTAAATAGATAATGTGAATATGTGAAAAACAACATACAAATGATCATTTTTGACGGTTAATGGTAACAATAGAAAATCTGAATTTTAAGAAAGCATTATTTATGGTCTCTTTTTTCTGTTTTAAGTGTTGGTGGACATGCTCCTTAAAATGGTGGACGATTGATGGAGCACCTCTGCAACTCTAACCAAGCCTGCAGGCAACAATATATGATACAATCTATTACCATCTACTTCGGGGGTATTTCCTGAAAGCAGGATCAACTTTACTTCACATAAACCCTGAACTCTTGGGGAATGCCAGTTCTAGAACATCTGTGAGGAATTCAATGGGCTTTATGCCCAGCTGCACTACTTCCTGAACTTCAGCTCCTTGTTTCCTGTCTGCTATTATTGGCCAAATTGATTAATTCAGGTGTGTCTGATTATTGTTGCCATGACTACTGAGGTCAGGTACACCTGAATTAATCAATTTGGCCAATAATGGCAGACAGGAAACAAGGAGCTGGCTGAAGTTCAGGAAGTAGTGCAGCTGGGCATAAAGCCCATTAACGTCCTATTGGTAACCTAGAGAAAACTCGTGCACAAAGACATTTTCTATGGATTGCAGCTTTCATGAGTCAGCATGGAATGGAAGTTAAAACATACTATACTTTTTTTTTTGTTTAAAGTCAATATGAAATGGAAATTCACTCTTACTATTTTATGAATGCATATTATTGATCTTATTGTGAACGATTCATTCTTGCATGTTTAATTATTTTTAATCTTGTAACTTTATTCAAAATGTCATAACTGGATGCTGGACTTCTCCAATCTCGTAGTCCGCTTAAACTCTGCCCTTCTTTGTCACTACTTCCATTTTAATTTGACTTTAAGTGATGCAGAACTTCTTGTTGTTAAAGGGTTAGTTCACCCAAAAATGAAAATGATGTCATTAATGACTCACCCTCATGTCGTTCCAAGCCCATAAGACCTCCGTTCATCTTCGGAACACAGTTTAAGATATTTTAGATTTAGTCCGAGAGCTTTCGGTCCCTCCATTGAAAATGTAGTCTGGGGTTCCCCATAGTACTGCCTTACCGCAGCGAGATTTTATTCACGCTGAAAGGCAGTCTGGATACCATGGCCAGATTTTCGCCTCATTTAGGGAACCAATCACAGAACGGGGTATATCCATTTATATCTATGGATTCAACATGGCAGCAGACGTGAAGCTACCTTTTGATGCAGCCTTAGATATTGTTTTAATTTGTTTAGAATGCAAGTTATTTATAAAAAAGTTTATTTTATAAAAAATATTAGTTATTTATAAATAAAAAAAAAGAGCCGCTTTTGCCGTTAAACTTCGCGAGACCCCAGTCGTTATTGTTGTCTCGCCATTAATCGCCCTAATGGAGGACCAGGTACAGGAGGTGGTCAACCTTGGAATATCTGCCGCTCAGCTGTGTCCCGAGAAAGACAATGCAATAAAGAATTGTCGATAGCAACATCTGTTCGGCAGTCCCGAGGCCTGCATGAACGCAAAGTGGCAAGACATGCTAGCCAGGGAGTTGTATAGTACCAACCTGCTAGTCATCGTTGTCGACGAAGTCCATTTAACTTATAAATGGTAAGTGGTATTTATTAATATCATATTGTCATTATGCCTGTAGACTACCTACTGTGGTTGTCACAGTGCCACTAAGTTGTGTTTTTTTCAATATCAATATACAGCTACCACTTTACTAGCATAACTTTCAGCTGTGCACACATCCTCGATTAAAATTGTTGACACTTTAGTCATTGAATACAATTTTTTTTTTTTTTTACGTGTGAAGCACAAGCGCAAACAATTTCCAATGCAAATAACAACTTCAACATCTATATTAAACTGTAGGCTACTTAATACTTGTGTTCTTCTAATTGAAATGATTGGCTATGAGCTACGTACAGACGCATTTGATAGACATTCTTAGCACCCAATAAACGGTACCGGGCATTCGTAAACCACGCATCAAATACGAGAAATTGTGCATGTGGTTCCCAGACCCAAGTCTCAACGAGAATTGGGTCTGGCATTAGCTAGGCTATTGAAAATGTATACCCGGTATACTGTCCATGTCCAGTTCAGTGAGACATAAGTTCCGCATTCAGTGAAAACGCTGACGTAAGACACTGCTGACGTGTAATCTGGTGCGCCCGAGCTCCATTTACAGTCTGAGATCCACGCTGTAAACAAAACAATCTTCGCAAACATGTCTAAGGATTTCCACACAGAGGAAGACTTGCATTTTTATATTTATTTGAACAGTCATATTTATTTGAACCCGAATACACGGACACACCAGATCACACATCAGCAGCGTCTTCCGTCACTGCGGATTT
Organism: Pimephales promelas; assembly: GCF_016745375.1. The sequence continues at coordinate 2,495,205 of NW_024122001.1, forward strand.
GTGAACGCGGATTGACAACAGAAACGGACAAAACAAAAAAAAGCTTTGACAAAAGCTCTCGGACTAAATCTACAATATCTTAAATTGTGTTCCGCATATGAACAGAGGTCTTACAACATGAGGGACAACATGAGGGTGAGTCATTAATGACATCATTTTCAATTTTGGGTGGTTTAAGCAACGTGATGCACTGTACACTAACAGCTTTTGGTCATGTTTGTCAGTTTTGTCTGTGAAAGGCTCAGTAAAGTCAAATCTTGAGTGACCATCTACCTGCTCTCACTGTGATTTCATCCACTCAAACACACTGATGCCGTGACCCATTGTTTCTTCAATCAAGGTGGCTCCTGAAGCGGCCAAGGGTTCATCTTAAAGCATCCGCTGGAGTCACACACATATTTGCTTTTTTTTTTATACTTTTTTTGGGGAAATTTTCATCATTAATAGGTAGTCTGAGCCATGTGTTTCTATTGAAACTATTCAATGGGTAAAATTTAGAAGTGTACGTGGTTGTGCGTGACGCTTCAGGAACATATGGGACAGGACCTCTGACCTTAGGGATGGCCAGTTTTGGCCAGTTTATTTCAGTACCAGTTTGTGCCCCTAAGTAGAGACTAAACAGCAGTAAGGACCTTATCTGGGAGGGTGAAAGGTACAGCGGATGAAGAGGAACCTTGCAAAGAGTTTAAAAGCTGTCTCATATCTTCCTGGAGGGCTCTCACTCACTCCACAGGGTAACTGCTGTGTTGGGGACTGCAAAAATACTCTTGCAAATATAAATACTTCTCTTTCTTTATTAATTTGACTCTGAGTGTCTCTTACACAGTGATGATGTTTGACAGGATTTTTGCCACAACAATTTGGTGTCAAGAGTAGTGGGATTCCTTGGAAGTGCCTTCTGGACCTGAGAGCGGGCGGTGTTTGGCCTCCTGGACTGAGCAGTTCCAGCTCTACCTCGTAAGCTTGAGAGAGAGGGGCCAACCACTATCAGGTCCAGGAGAAACTTCACTGGAATAAATATTAAAAAAAAAAAAAACAGTGGCAACCAAAATATCTCTGGTAAGAGACAGCTAAAATATTTTCTTTTGGGGAAAAGTATTTTGCTTCGGGTATACAAGGGTGGCTGAACCGTACTGGGTGGGTCTGGTCTCGGTTGTGATGTAGGTTTATAGACTTAAAGCAGAGGGTCTGGCTGGGTTAGGATCTGGCTGGGTTAAACTGTGGTTTACAAGCAAGACAAGTTTATCTAGGATTGCTTGAAGGCTTGTGAGTTAACCTAACGGTTTAATTCCGGGGGATCGTTCTGGGTTTAACTGCGATCAGTGGCGGTTCTACTTTGAATTACACCCAGGGCGAGACCCCCTTCGAGCGCCCCCCGTATCTGCGGGTGGCCATCTGTGGGTTGTTGTTTTTGTTTTTTGTTTCTTATTTTTTTATTTGTTATTTTGTGGGTATTTGCTTAAGGACTTATTTTCTTTAACTGCTGAATTATTTGAATAAAAAATGTGCCTATTGATGGAAACTGCACAGCCGTCTTGCGCCTGATTATTTACTCCTTGGGTCATGTTACAATTGGCGTAGTCGGCAGGGTACTTTGGTTTGGCGAAGGTGGTTGTGTTTTCTGGCATATTTTTGTTTTTTTCTTGTTTTTTTTACATATATCATTCAAGTAAACGGTAATCGTGTGTAAAGACGAGCATCACAGTCTTCGTGGGACCATTTTCACCTTTCTTCGCTTTGAAGTTTCTCCATTCATCAACAGACATTGAACAGGAAATAATAGACTTGCGGGAGCAGATACGGACCCTGCAGGCACAAAATGAGCAGCTGACGAGAGAGCGCCCCCCGGCCAGTAGCAGTGCTTCTAACCAACCGCATTCTTCTGTGGCTAATCCCAATGCTTCATCTCCTTCATCTTTTAGTAGGGTACTTTATGTCCCCCGGGAGCGGAAGTGCCCACGTTTTTATGGGAACATGGACTCTATTCTGAGTATTGAAGACTGGATTGAGGAGGCTGAGGTGTGTATTGAGGGCAGGGGTTGGTCTGATAAAGAAAAGGTGGTGTTTTTGCTTGACCATCTGGGGGGGGAAGCCAGAATGGAGATAAAACTCCACCCACCAGCTACTAGAGAATCTCCAAAGTCTGTTTTTGATATTTTGAGAGACTTGTATGGGGGGAGACAGACATTTGTGCAATTACAACAAAGGTTTTATCAACATAAACAAAAAGAAGGTGAATCTTTTACTGAATTTTCCCATGCTTTAATGTCCTTGATGGACTTGATTCTCAATAGCAACCCAGGCAGTGTTCCAAATTCTGATAGAGTGCTTCGTGATCAGTTTGTTGAACATGTTCGAGATGTGACGCTGAGCGCGAATTAAAGCGATTGGTAAGGGAGAAGCCAACTTCTACTCTCCTAGAGGCTCGAAGTGAAGCTCTTAGGTGGGTGGAAGAGGGGAATAGGGAAGCAGCTGTAATAGAGTTGGGCATATAGCCAGATATTGTCGACAACCATGGCCCATAGAGTCAAACCCTAGATCCCCTCAGGTGAATGTAAATGAGACATCTGTTGGGGAGCCTGACAGTGTAGCACCTACAGTCTTGAGCCAGGTTATAGGAGATAGTGAAACTTCACCATCACCTTGTTGCCCTACCATCTTACAGCGTCTTGTGGGCAGATGCCCTGTTGTAAATGTCCAGATAGGGGGGGTGGAGATTTCATGTCTACTAGATACAGGGTCAATGGTGACCACGATAACTCAGTCATTTTTTGAGAAGCATTTCTGACAAGGAGTAGATACACTTAAAGAATGTAGTTGGCTTCAATTAAAAGCAGCTAATGGTCTTGAGATTCCATATGTGGGATATTTTGAAACAGATGTGACTGTGTTGGGGCAAACCCTTTTGGGGCAGGGTATTTTGGTTGTTAAAGATCCCGTCGATACTTTTTTCCATCAGAGGAAAGAACTGACTCCTGGCCTTTTAGGTATGAATGTGATTGGACAGTGTTATAATGACCTGTTTGAAAAACATGGCCCAGCACTATTTTCAGCTCCACAGGTCAGGCAGGCTGAGTTAGGATGGAGAGACGCCTTTTCACAGTGTCACCGGTCAGATGGTTCCTCGTTTCCTGGATTCATTGGTTATGTGAAAGTGCAGTCGTGCCATCCTGTGCAGATTCCAGCTGGCACCATGAGGTTAGTACCAGCATTGTGCCCTAAGAACATTAAAAGTTTCCACAGTTTCAGTTTCCATGTGCTTTTCCATTAAAAAAATAGAAATAAAAGGAAGATGTAATATTAAGTTACAAAATAAAGAAATTCATACAGTTACAGAATTTAAATATTTAGGATTAGTCTTAGATCCTCAACTTAAATTTGAAAAACATATAAAGAAAATCCAGAAAACATTACAAAGTAATCTCAATTGTCTTAAATTAATTAGAAGCTACATTCCAAGCCAGGCAGCCTTAATGTACATACATGCTATGATATTTTCTCACATATCATATTGCATGACATCATGGGCACAAGCCGCTCCCACTGCAATCAAACGCATAAACAGGGTCAATGGTGACAGGTCAATCATATCCCACACTAGCAGGTTGACGAATAGCTTTTTTCCCTGGGCTATACGAACAGCCAATACCCATTGACACTCATACACATGAGCCCCCCCACCCCACCCTCCATCAATGACTCAAATAGTGCCCTGTAGGGCAGATAAACAGCACACCTCCCTCCACCTGCACTCTTGCTTAAAGTGGACGCTTTCAATTTTATTCAATTTAATTGAATTTATTTATTTTGTATTTATGTATGTGTTTGTGTGTGTATACATATATTTTCACGTGTGTATATGTATACTCACATTTTATATTACTGTGTCTCTATTTTAACGAGAAACTGTCTGTTTTTACCCATGTCTTGTCTTTGTTACTGAAGTATGCCGGGTGAGCACCCTAAATTTCGTTGTACCCCAAAAAGTGCAATGACAATAAAGGCTATTCTAATTCTAATTCTAATAAAATCTTTATATAATAGAGCAATAAAACTTTTGGATAAAAAACCATTAAGTTATCATCATTGCAGCATCTTTAAGAAATATAATTTAATGAATGTTGATAGTTTTATGAAATTTTCCTTTCTTAAACGAATTTATAAGTGCATTAATAATCTAGCACCTGAGCCACTAAGTACATTTATTGTGAGACAGGACAACATCCGAGTCACTAGGAGCTCCACAAATCTTGACTGTAAAATATCATACTGCAGGACCAGTTTTGGACAGACAACCTTCTCTGTAAAGAGTTCTAAACTCTGGAACTCTTTACCTTTTGAAGTCAAGACTGTGTCAGACTTTAAGATGTTAATTTCCAGGCTGAAAAATTGGTTAAAAATAAAACAAAACTGTACTCATTTTAAACTACATTTAATTATTAGAGTTGTATATGATATGTATGTATGGTTATTAGTATTTTTATTATTAGTGTTATTTTTATTATTATTATTATTTTTTTTATTATTATTATTGAAGTAGCTAATCATGTAAATTTTATTCTGTATAAAAGAAAATTAGCTATAGCTATAAACTTTATATGCAACACTTCAGTGACATGCTTGATCTTGACACTATGTTTGTTTGCATTGTCCCTGTCAAATAAATAAATAAATAAAAGTTGTACAGTGTGTTTTTTAGAACCCCAGGATTTCAGTGAGGGGGGACTGCCTGCTGGAGTGTTAATATCACCTTCCTTATTGCAATGTACACAAGGGGTAGTGCATGTACCGGTAGTTAATGTTGGTACAGAACCTTTATATTTGCCACCAAGAATTAGACTGGGTAGTTTGGTTGGGGCTGAGGTGGTCATAAGATCAGATCAAGACATTGTGTTCAAGGAAGATCTTCCATGTGATCCTAATACTGTGACTGTTCAGTGTCAAGCTATTACATCAGTGTCAAACATTGATGTCCAAGGTTTAAAATTGCCTGGGCTTACAGAGGCTGAGAAAGAGGAAGTGGTGCGATTGCTAACAAGATACTCTGACGTTTTTGCCAAGCATGATGGTGACCTGGGGTGCACAAATTTAATAGAGCATCAGATTCCTTTAATAGATGAAACACCGGTGCGCCAGCGATATCGTAGAATTCCTCCTAGTCAGTTTGAGGCAGTGAAGGCACACATAAGACAATTGTTGGACAGTCAAGTCATTAGGGAGAGTTGTAGCCTATATGCCTCACCAATTGTATTGGTGCAGAAGAAGGATGGCTCTCTGAGGATGTGTGTTGACTATCGCCAACTCAATGTCAGAACTCGCTCGCAAGGATGCCTATCCCCTACCAAGGATAGAGGAGTCACTGGATGCCTTGACTGGAGCAAAGTGGTTTTCGACTTTAGACCTGGCTAGTGGATATAACCAGGTGCCAGTAGCTGACAAAGACCGTGCTAAAACTGCCTTCTGCACCGCATTTGGGCTCTTTGAATTTAATAGGATGCCTTTTGGGTTGTGCAATGCCCCAAGCACATTTCAAAGGTTAATGGAGCGAATTTTTGGGGATCAAAGTTTTCAGTCTTTATTGCTCTATTTGGATGACGTGATTGTCTTCTCAACCACCATTGAGCAACATCTTCAGCGACTTGAGCTGGTGTTGGATCATCTGAGACAACAGAACCTGAAGATAAAACTCAGTAAATGCTGCTTCTTTCGGCCAGAGGTACGTTATTTGGGGCATGTGGTCTCTTCTACAGGGGTCAGTACAGACCCAGAAAAGATCTCGGCTGTAGCTAAATGGAATCGTCCGCAAAGCCTTCAAGAACTTCGATCCTTCCTTGGCTTTGCTAGTTATTATCGGCAGTTTGTTAAAAAACTTTTCACATATTGCAGGACCTTTGAACACATTGGTGGCAGAAATGATTAGGGGACAGAAAAGTAAACGACCAAAGATTAATCTGGGGACCTTGGACCGACCCATGTGAAAATGCTTTTCAGACGCTTAAAACGGCTCTAATAAATGCTCCAGTCCTTGCCTATGCTGATTTCAGTAAGACCTTCATCTTGGATGTTGATGCAAGCCATCAAGGTCTGGGCGCAGTCTTATCTCAAGAACATGGAGGCAAATGCCGACCAGTCGCGTTTGCAAGTCGAGGTCTGCGACCATTTGAACGCAACATGCAGAATTACAGCTCAATGAAGTTGGAGTTTTTGGCTCTTAAATGGGCCGTTTCCGAAAAATTTCGAGAGTATTTGCTGGGTCGGAAATGCCTGGTGTTTACAGACAATAATCCACTCAGTCATTTGCAGACAGCGAAATTGGGAGCGTTGGAACAACGATGGGCTAACCAGCTTGCAGACTTCGATTTAGAGATTAGGTATAAGCCTGGACGTTCTCATGTTAATGCTGATGCCTTGTCCAGGAAAAAGCAACTGACCCTTTTATTGGGCAATTCCTTGTCTATTGGGATCGTCAAAGGCCACCAGATGCACAGGAGAAGGGATCAGAACCACCAGAAGTGCTGGAATTGGTGAGTCAGTGGGAGAAGTTGGTCAAGATCGATGGCCTACTGTATCGGAGGTTCTGTCCCCAAGAGGAACATCGAGAAATTCGTCAGGTTGTGTTACCAGCTGTTCTCAGGGAAAGAGTCCTTATAGGTTTGCAAGATGACCATGGTCACCAAGGAATCGAGCGGACAGCAATTTTAGTGAGATCTCGATGTTACTGGCCTGGTATGTTCAAATTCATTGAGGAATGGTGTAAGAAATGTCAGCGCTGCACCCTGGCCAAGGTAGTACGACCAAAAGTAAGAAGTTTTATGGGGCACCTGACGGCAGAGAGGCCATTAGATATTCTGGCCATTGATTTCACGCTACTCGAACCTGCATCAAATGGACTTGAAAATGTATTGGTGATGACTGATGTTTTTTCAAAGTTTACACAAGCCATCCCAACTAGAGACCAAACGGCATCAACAGTGGCACGTGTTTTAGTGGAACGTTGGTTTTACCTATTCGGGCAGGGACGTGCACAGGAATTTTGAGGGGCAGTTGCTCTGACCTGAAAAAAGGGCAACCCCCCCCCTCCTCCTCCCCCCTCCTGGGCTATATGAAGGAATATATTCAGTTGAATTTGTCCCCTTCCAAATTGCCTTATCTGGCCGTGTTTATGTCCAAATGCAATGCCTCATCTTATGGTCTTATAATTATTTATAAAGATTGCAAAATGTCAGAGATGAGACAAATGAGCAAAAGAGTTCTTCATATTGTTGTTTATTGTTTTTTAAATTATTATTTATTTATTTATTTATTTATTTATTTATTTATTTGAAAAGAAATAATCTGGATTGAATGGAAAAAAACTCAAAAAAAATAAAAAACGCTTAGATTTCGGGAAAAAATACAGTTCTTTTTTTTTTTTGCCAATCCTGACCTCCCCTCTACCTGATCTGTGATGCCGTGAGCCATGTAAACCATTTGCCATTGCCACTCAATACCGCCCAATACAATCCTCCCTCCTTTTAAACAAAACACTCAAAGAATAAGTACAACAATATAGAACAGAATGAGGTTCAAACAAACAATATTTACTGAATAAACCATTTTTATAGAATGTTAAGATAACAAGTGAATATTAACATAAACATAAACAAGAAGAAAATAATAAAGTACAACCCTGAACTTTGGCTTTTGGGATTAACTTTGGTTCTCTCTACAGCCAGGGTATTTTCGGAATCAGTAGCCTATGATTTTTATTTAATTTTTTTTTTTTTTATGCATGATAAAGCAAATCTTGATTTATGGTTATTTACTGAGGGATTTGCATTCATATTGACCAGAATGTCCATCTAATCATCATTTTAAATTCAATATAGCCTATAAATCAATAGTCAATCAATGTGAAATTGCCAATACATTGGTTTATATCTTGCATAATTAGTGCAGTTGTTTAGAGTTTTTAACTACACTGAGACTAGATAATCAGTGTCTTTATAATGTGTACTTTGATTGGGAGTGCCATCATTCACGTATTGTACAGTATTTCTCTGGTCTCCACATTTACTTCAGACAATAACAGACAATAACTTCGATGTTCTGTGCCTTATTGAAACCTGGCTTAAACCAAATGAGTATTTCGGTCTAAACGAATCTACTCCGCCAGGATACTGTTATAAACATGAGCCTCGTCTGATCGGTCGTGGCGGCGGTGTTGCAACAATCTATAAAGATATTTTTAATATTACTCAGAAAACAGGTCACAGGTTTAATTCATTTGAAGTACTTGTGCTAAATGTTACGCTCTTAGATGTAAGAAGGAAATCTATATTATCTCTAGCCCTGGCTACTGTATATAGACCTCCAGGGCCATATGCTGAATTCCTAAAAGAGTTCGCAGACTTTCTCTCGGATCTATTGGTAAATGTCGATAAAGCAATAATTGCTGGAGATTTTAACATACACGTAGATAATACAAATGATGCGTTAGGGGCTGCGTTTACAGATTTATTAAACTCCTTTGGGGTCAAACAAAACGTCAGTGGTCCCACTCATCGTCTAAATCATACACTAGATTTAATTATATCATATGGAACCGATCCAACTGATATAGATATTATACCGCAAAGCGATGATGTCACTGATCATTACATGGTGACTTGCATAATACGTACTGCTGAAATATGTCATGTTGCGCCACGTTATAGACCAGGCAGAACAATCCTTCCAACCACTATAGATGGATTTTCAAATAGCTTACCTGATCTATCTAAGCTGCAAAGTGAACCCAAACAAACAGATGAATTAGAGGAAATGACTAGCAGTTTAAGCACCATTCTTACTAGTACATTAGATATTGTTGCGCCAATTAGATTAAAAAAGGTTCGAGAGAAAATTAAAGCACCATGGTACAACAGTGCTACGCATGCTATCAAGAGAGAAACTCGCAACTTAGAGCGTAAATGGAAACAAACTAATTTAGAGGTCTTTAGAATCGCGTGGAAAGACAGTATGTCACGTTATAAAAAGACACTAAAAACAGCCAGGGCTGAGCATCTCCGCAAACTAATCGAAAATAACCAAAATAATCCAAGGTTTTTATTTAACACCGTGGCTAGACTAACAAATAAACAGACATCACCAGAGCAAAACATACCTTTACAGTTTAGTAGTAATGATTTTATGAATTACTTCAATGCGAAAATAGAAAGCATCCGAAACAAAATTATAAATGTACAATCCGCTATGGTGTCTTATGATTCAGCTTCAATTATGGACCCTCTAGAACAACTAAACCGCTTTACAACGATAGGACAGGAGGAGCTAAATAAACTTATCATTGCATCTAAACCAACAACTTGTTTATTAGATCCAATACCCACTAAACTACTGAAAGAACTATTACCTGTAGTGGAAGAGCCTCTCCTCAATATTATTAACTCGTCTTTATCTTTAGGTCATGTCCCAAAAATATACAAGCTGGCTGTAATAAAACCGCTCATTAAGAAACCGCAATTAGATCCAAATAACTTGGCAAATTACAGACCCATTTCAAATCTTCCATTTATGTCCAAAATACTTAAAAAAGTAGTGTCCGCTCAATTGTGCTCTTTTTTGCAAGAAAATGATATCTATGAAAAATTCCAGTCAGGATTCAGACCGCATCATAGTACAGAAACTGCGCTAGTTAAAATTACAAATGATTTACTTTTAGCTTCTGACCAAGGCTGTATCTCAATACTAGTCCTACTTGATCTTAGCGCTGCGTTCGACACTATAGATCATATAATACTCTTGGATCGACTACAAAACTTCACCGGTGTCCAGGGACAGGCATTAAGCTGGTTTAGATCGTACTTATCAGACCGTTCTCATTTTGTCTGTTTAAATGGGAAAAAATCAAAGATAACGTCAGTAGACTATGGAGTACCGCAAGGATCGGTTTTAGGCCCTCTGCTATTCTCAATATATATGCTGCCACTTGGTAATATTATAAGAAAACATGGAATTAATTTCCACTGTTACGCTGACGACACTCAATTATATATTTCATCACGACCAGAAACACTAACTCATCTAAAATGACAGAGTGTCTCAAAGATATAAAATGCTGGATGACGCGTAATTTCCTGCTATTAAATTCAGATAAAACGGAGGTATTACTTATTGGTCCAAAAAACTACTCACAAAACCTCTCACAATACAACTTTAATATAGACGGATGTCCTGTTACTTTATCCACTACAGTAAAAGACCTGGGTGTTATACTAGACCGCAACTTGTCATTCGAAAATCATATTTCATATGTTACAAGAACAGCCTTTTTCCACCTTAGAAACATTGCTAAGCTACGTAACATGCTATCTATTTCTGATGCAGAAAAATTAGTTCACGCATTCATGACCTCGAGACTAGATTACTGTAATGCTTTATTAGCCGGTTGTCCTGCATCCTCAATAAACAAGCTACAGTTAGTACAAAATGCAGCTGCTAGAGTTCTTACTAGGTCAAGAAAATATGATCATATAACACCGATTTTATCATCTCTACACTGGTTACCTATTAAGTTCCGCATCAACTACAAAATACTACTACTGACCTATAAAGCCCTAAATGGCTTAGCACCTATGTACTTAACGGACCTTCTTTCGCCCTACAATCCACCGCGTTCCTTAAGATCACTAAATTCAAGGCTTCTGGTCATTCCTAGGATATCGAAGTCCAGTAAAGGAGGGAGGGCGTTCTCGCATTTAGCTCCTAAACTCTGGAATGGCCTTCCCGATACGGTCCGAGCCTCTGACTCGCTGACACAGTTCAAAACTAGATTAAAGACGCATCTCTTTAGTCAAGCATTCACATAATGCTTACCTTCTAGTCCTCTGTTATGCCATACGGAACCGTTTGCCACTGAAACTGCTTAACACACCAGTGGGGCTCGACAGCCTTTTAGACAAACGGGTCGGCGCGTATGGTTGGGTTGCGGAGAGTTCGGGTTACGGAGAGTTTGTGAGTTATAACGGAAATCATTATGAACATCAGCTATGCTAATTATTTCCCATCTGCCTTTCTGCTGTTATCTCGGGACGCTTGTCCCGAGAAAAATGCCGTTCGTCAGGTCCAGTTTTGTGTCCAGCCTCTCACGGGGATTTCGGATGCCCCAACGCCTGTGATGAGACGACTCAACGCCTGTGATGAGACGACTCAACGCCTGCGATATGTTATGGCGCCGTTTGATTCATAAACAATATTTATATTTAATATTTATATTTAAACAATATGAATGTAAGCCAGAGGAGAACTGGCCCCCGACTGAGCCTGGGTTCTCCCAAGGTTTTTTCTCCATCCAATCTGATGGAGTTTGGTTCCTTGCCACTGTCGCCTTGCTTTTGGCTTGCTTTGAGCTTGCTCAGTTGGGGTTATTTAGTGTTTAGCAATGTTGTTGATCTGTGTTGTGCTACTTTCATGTTATCACTGTGAAGCTGCTTTGATACAATCTGTATTGTGAAAAGCACTATATAAATAAATGTGACTTGACTTGACTTGACTCATAACAAAGCCCCAGTTTGCCATTGACCACACTAATGAACGAATTGGATATTCACATCCACCAGGTGTGGAAGCACAGATGTGCTAATTTGAAAACGCAGCACTCAGGTGTGCTATAAAAGGCAGCAGATGAGTCTTCAACAAAAAAAGAAGGATCTAGAAGAAGAAGAAGAGTGAGAATAAGAGGGGGAGCTCAAAGAGGACATGAAGGCCCTTACGAAAAAGAAGTATATTTCAAGTTCATTTTATGTAGTATACTTAAGTAATGTTCAAGTATATTTTTAAGTATACATTATGTAGTAAGTATACTAATGTCACTATGTACTAGTAGTAAACTTGTAAGTGTACTATTTTAATACCGCGTCCGCTTGGGACTAAATTGGCCCACTTTTAGTACATAAAAGTAAATGTTTAAGTGTAAGTGTAACAGTAAGTGCACAACTAGTTCATAATTGTATCTCATGTGTACTGCAAGTGAATTTATGGGTATACTAGTAGTTTACTTTTTTACTGTAATACTTATACAAGTATACTTTGAATACTTAATTATACTTTTAAGTATTTCTGGATCAAAAGATTGAGTACAAGAACAGGACAAATATACTTGCTTTTCTCTCAGTATAAGTCAAGTACATTTAAGTGTAATTTGAAGTATATTTCTGAGAAGTACATATAGTATACTTCTGAGAAGTACAGGAAAAATAAACTGAAAGTATAATTTCTTATTTTTAGTTTAAAAGAAGTATACTAATAGCACTTGAATAAACTTCTTTTTCGTAAGGGGGAGGAGGACGAGAAGGAGGAAGAGGATGAGGAGAAGGGGGTAGAGGATGAAGAACAGGAGAAAGAGGTATAGAAGAAGAGGAAAAGAAGGAGATAGAGAAAGAGGCCTAGGTAGAGATAGAGATAGAGAATGACTTGAAGAGTTGATAGAACCTGAACAAAGAAGACGAGGACCAAATTTGACTCAAGAAATCCGTGCAACACTTATTGACCATGTTATCAACCATGGACTGACACTGATGGAAGCTGGACAAAGAGATCAACCAAATCTCTGGTTGATACTGTAACTGAATAGTTACAATATTCTTGACGCTTTTACATTAGTTCAGAGTCAAGTATGTACTTCATGGAGTAATTGTAATTTGTTTACAGATATTATTTGTTTCATTGATTTCATTTTTGGTTAATTGCTGTAACTGATTATGCTAAGAAATACTGTAAGTATTGTAATAAATACTTGAAATATTCAGTCTGCAGCATCAGTGTTGTGCAGTGCTTGTTACGTTTATATATTCGTGTACAATCTCCCTATATCTCAAACTAATCAGAATGTTGAGTTTGTCACTTTTTTTTTCATTTTCATCTTTTTTTCAATTATTCCGTACAATGTCTGGCCAAAAAATCTAGCACATGCTATTTCCTAAAAATAGTTTTTTACAAATATGTTTTTATTTATCACAGCAGTGTGAAACTGGGTGCAATAGTGTCTGATCATTGAGGATTGTGTTGGTTAAATGAAAACTAATAGCATTTTCACAAATATGTGTAAATCTTTTGACTGAAGTGTGTATGTTTTGACAGAAGTGTGTCATTTTGCAAACAATCTAGGAATTATGCAAATTGAGTGTGGTGTTTGGATAATTGTCATTATATTTTGAAAAAAAGAACCCGGTTTTCAAAATTGCGTGTAAACAATTGAAAAAAACTGTAAAACAACACCCGTTGCTTTGTGTAATTAAGAGATGTGGATTGTGCATGAAGAACGTTGTGCATCAAAAATACCATATACGTAATATGCACTTTATTGCATTCAAGAACTAAACCCTTCCTTAGTGCTTTGACTGGATAACGTGTGTTGTTTCATGGCAATGCTTATATTTTCTAACTTATTCTTCTTTGGATTGAAAAGAAAAGATAAAACATGCGTGCATTTCATGCATTTCCATTCTACAACTAATTAATTTGTGTTTTGACGAGAAAACATCTCAAGAGCGATCGCTTTACAATGCACACACTAACTTGTTCCTTTGTGCAACGAAGAGATTTGCAATGCTTGTGCATTGCACATGCACGCAATAACTAACCTCTGCGCAATGAAAAGAAAACACCTAACATGTGTTTCAGTGCATTGCATGATATATCTAACTTGCTCCTCGTTATGCATAAGCACGCAATAACTAACCTCTGTGCAGTGAAAAGAAAACATCTAACATGTGTTTCATTGCATTGCATGACATAATCTAACTTGTTCCTCGTTATGCATACACTCTCAGAAAAAAAGGTACGAAAGCTGTCACTGGGGCGGTACCTTTTCAAAAGGTACACTTTTGTACCTAAAGGCATATTGGTGCATACCTTCATGGTACATATTTGTACAATTATGGTACCAATATGCACCCTTTAGGTACAAAAGTGTACCTTTTTGAAAAGGTACCACCCCAGTGACAGCTTTTGTACCTTTTTTTCGGACAGTGTATGCACGCAATAACTAACCCCTGTGCAGTGAAAAGAAAACACCTAATATGTGTTTCAGTGCATTGCATGACATATCTAACTTGTTCTGTTCCTCGTTATGCATATGCACGCAATAACTAACCTCTGTGCAATGAAAAGAAAACACCTAAGATGTGCTTCATTGCATTGTATGACCTATCTAACTTGTTCCTCGTTATGCTTATGCACGCAATAACTAACCTCTGTGCAGTGAAATGAAAACACCTAAGATGTGTTTCAGTGCATTGCATGACATATCTAACTTGTTTCTCGTTATGCATATACACGCAATAACTAACCTCTGTGCAATGAAAAGAAAACACCTAAGATGTGTTTTATTGCATTGCATGAAATATCTAACTTGTTCCTCGTTATACATATTCACGCAATAACTAACCTCTGTGCAATGAAAAGAAAACGACTAAGATGTGTTTCATTGCACTGCATGATCTAAAATGTTCCTCGTTATAACTATTCACGCAATAACTAACCTCTGTGCAATGAAAAGAAAACAACTAACATGTGTTTCAGTGCATTGCATGATATATCTAACTTGTTCCTCGTTATGCATAAGCACACAATAAATAACCCCGGGGCAGTGAAAAGAAAACACCTAAGATGTGTTTCAGTGCATTGCATGACATATCTAACTTGTTCCTCGTTATGCATATGCATGCAATAACTAACATCTGTGAAGTGAAAAGAAAACACCTAAGATGTGTTTCATTGCATTGCATGACATATCCAACTTGTTTCTCGTTATGCTTATGCACGCAATAACTAACCTCTGTGCAATGAAAAGAAAACACCTAAGATGTGTTTCATTGCATTGCATGGCATATCTAACTTGTTTCTCGTTATGCATATGCACGCAATAACTAACCTCTGTGCAATGAAAAGAAAACACCTAAGATGTGTTTTATTGCATTGCATGACATATCTAACTTGTTCCTCGTTATCAGCCCATTCTCACTCCCAAGGCATCACCTAACTGACGCCTTGGGAAGCATTTGGACATGCTTCAATATCTGACGCTTTAGGCGCCCTTTAGCGTCAGTTAGATGACGCCCTAGGATCGCGTGTACCCTACCCCCACCCAACACCTAAACCTAACCACGTCCTCTAACAGACGCTTTCCTTTAGCGTCAGTTAGATGACGCCATAGGATCGCGTCATGTGAGTGACGCTAAAGGGCGCCTAAAACGTCAAATATTGAAGCATGGTCAAAGGTGACGCCTTGGGGTGAGAATGCGTTGTCGTTATGCATATGCACGCAATAACTAACCTCTGTGCAATGAAAAGAAAACAACTAAGATGTGTTTCATTGCATTGCATGATCTAAAATGTTCCTCATTATAACTATTCACGCAATAACTAACCTCTGTGCAATAAAAAGAAAACAACTAAGATGTGTTTCATTGCATTGCATGATCTAAAATGTTCCTCGTTATAACTATTCACGCAATAACTAACTTCTGTGCAATGAAAAGAAAACAACTAAGATGTGTTTCATTGCATTGCATGATCTAAAATGTTCCTCGTTATAACTATTCACGCAATAACCTCTGTGCAATGAAAAGAAAACACCTAAGATGTGCTTCATTGCATTGCATGACCTATCTAACTTGTTCCTCGTTATGCATATGCACGCAATAACTAACCTCTGTGCAGTGAAAAGAAACACCTAAGATGTGTTTCAGTGCATTGCATGACATATCTAAGTTGTTACTCGTTATGCATATGCACTCAATAACTGACCCCTGTCCAGTGAAAAGAAAACACCTAAGATGTGTTTCAGTGCATTGCAAGACAGATCTAACTTGTTTCTCGTTAAGCATATGCACAGGGGAACGCAGGGAAAAGAAAACACCTAAGATGTTTTTCAGTGCATTGCATGACATATCTAACTTGTTTCTCGTTATGCATATACACGCAATAACTAACCTCTGTGCAATGAAAAGAAAACACCTAAAGATGTTTTTCAGTGCATTGCATGACATATCTAACTTGTTTCTCGTTATGCATATACACGCAATAACTAACCTCTGTGCAATGAAAAAAAAACACCTAAGATGTGTTTTATTGCATTGCATGACATAACTTGTTCCTCGTTATGCATATGCACGCAATTACTAACCTCTGTGCAATGAAAAGTAAACAACTAAGATGTGTTTCATTGCATTGCATGATCTAAAATGTTCCTCGTTATAACTATTCACGCAATAACTAACCTCTGTGCAATGAAAAGAAAACACCTAAGATGTGCTTCATTGCATGACAGATCTAACTTGTTACTCGTTATGCATATGCACGCAATAACTTACCTCTGTGCAATGAAAAGAAAACACCTAAGATGTGCTTCATTGCATTGCATGACAGATCTAACTTGTTACTCGTTATGCATATGCACGCAATAACTTACCTCTGTGCAGTGAAAAGAAAACACCTAAGATGTGTTTCAGTGCCATTGCAAGACATATCTAACTTGTTTCTCGTTATGCATATGCACGCAATAACTTACCTCTGTGCAGTGAAAAGAAAACACCTAAGATGTGTTTCAGTGCCATTGCAAGACAGATCTAACTTGTTTCTCGTTATGCATGCACGCAATAACTAACCTCTGTGCAGGGAAAAGAAAACACCTAAGATGTTTTTCAGTGCATTGCATGACATATCTTGTTCCTCGTTATGCATATGCACGCAATAACTAAACTCTGTGCAATGAAAAGAAAACAACTAAGATGTGTTTCATTGCATTGCATGATCTAAAATGTTCCTCGTTATAACTATTCACGCAATAACTAACCTCTGTGCAATGAAAAGAAAACACCTAAGATGTGCTTCATTGCATTGCATGACCTATCTAACTTGTTCCTCGTTATGCACGCAATAACTTACCTCTGTACAATGAAAAGAAAACACCTAAGATGTGTTTCATCGCATTGCATGACCTATCTAACTTGTTCCTCGTTATGCATATGCACGTAATAACTAACCTCTGTGCAACGAAAAGAAAACACCTAAGATGTGTTTCATTGCATTGCATGATAGATATAACTTGTTTCTCGTTATGAATATGCACATGCACGCAAATAACTAACCTCTCTGCAGTGAAAAGAAAACACCTAACATGGGTTTCAGTGCATTGCATGACATATCTAACTTGTTCCTCGTTATTGTCACGGTGCGGGTTCAGGCAGAAGGACAGGCTGAGTCCAAAATCACGAAGAACATAGGATTTATTAAATAAATACAGGCAGGAAGACGGGATTCACCACGTAACATTAAACATTGACCGACCAACACCAACTGAAGGAGGGAGAACTAAATACACAGGGGAATCAGGACTAAATGAGGTGAACACAGGTGGAAATGATAATGACAGGACGAGGAACAGGTGGCTGATTGGGGAGTGAGTCCGGGAGAGGAACAAAAGGATCCGGGGAAGTGTGGTGCAGATGACGGGACAAAACAGGTGAGGACGACAGACTGTGACATTACTCCCCCCTCCCGGAAGGCGTGGCCTCACGCCATAACATCAATGGGGAGGGGGGGGTGGGCACCCTGGAGGCTGTGGAGGGCGTGGTCAGGAGGAGGCAGCCCCCCAGGGTGGAGCAGGATGAGGGCGAGGCCAGGGCGGAGCAGGCTGAGGGCGTGGCCAGGGCAGAGCAGACTGAGGGCGTGGCCAGGGCGGAGCAGACTGAGGGCGAGACCAGGGCGGCGCAGGCTGAGGGCGAGACCAGGGTGGCGCAGGCTGAGGGCGAGACCAGGGCGGAGCAGCTGGAGGGAGGACCCCTGGTGGAGCCGATGGTAGTGGGGCTGACAACACCAGGGGGCCGACTGACAGGGGCGGAGCGGATGGGAGAGGAGACCAGGGTGCAGCTGAGGGACAGACGACAATGGGTGCTGAGGAGGGACCGAGGGAACATGGGGACACCGCAGGCTCTGGTGACTGAAGTGCTGACAGGGGCACAGAGGGACACGGTGAGGTCAGAGGGCGTGAGGGCTGACGGGTGACTGGAGGGAGTGAGGAGTCCAACTGAACCGAAGGGGTGACAAAACGGGGCGGAGCCAAAGTAAGGAAGTCCATAGGTGAGGGGAGGATGACGAGGGAGTGCAGGGAATTCGGAGGACTGAGGGAGCCTGGCCGAGCTGGTGGACTGAGGGACCATGGAGGAGCTGAGGGAGGTAGCAGCCACGGGTGAGCCGATGGGACCGGGGGCCGAGGAAGTGTCTCTGAGGAGGAGGTGTGAGGCGAAGACCGGGGATCCAAGGACCAGGCTGGTTTAGGGGAGCTGAAGGGCAGGAGAGCAGAGCGAGGACAGATGAGAGGAGGCGGGAGAGGGAGGCTGGGTGGGATCCTGGTCTCTGGCGCCGGCTGGACGGTCTCTGGCGCCGGCTGGACGGTCTCTGGCGCTGGCTGGACGGTCTCTGGCGCTGGCTGGACGGTCACTGGGGCAGGCTGGACGGTCTCTGGCGCTGGCTGGACGGTCTCTGGCGCTGGCTGGACGGTCTCTGGCGCTGGCTGGACGGTCTCTGGCGCTGGCTGGACGGTCTCTGGCGCTGGCTGGACGGTCACTGGGGCAGGCTGGACGGTCTCTGGCGCTGGCTGGACGGTCACTGGGCAGGCTGGACGGTCTCTGGCGCTGGCTGGACGGTCTCTGGCGCTGGCTGGACGGTCTCTGGCGCTGGCTGGACGGTCTCTGGCGCTGGCTGGACGGTCTCTGGCGCTGGCTGGACGGTCACTGGGGCAGGCTGGACGGTCTCTGGAGGGCTGGACGGAACCAGCAGAGAAGAGCATACAGTCTCTGGAGGGCTGGACGGAACCAGCAGTGAAGAGCATTCAGTCTCTGGAGGGCTGGACGGAACCAGCAGTGAAGAGCATACAGTCTCTGGAGGGCTGGACGGAACCAGCAGTGAAGAGCGTTCGGGCTCAAAAGGACTGACGGTGAGCGCGGGCTCGGCAGGGCTGACGGTGAGCGCGGGCTCGACAGGGCGGACGGTGAGCGCAGACTTCCGGGGAACGAGACGTAACCGGGGTCGCAGGACCGGGTAGGGGATCCCCCGGAAGATCACGACGTCCCTGTTGTCTGGAGGGCTGGACGGAACCAGCGGTGAAGAGCATACAGTCTCTGGAGGGCTGGACGGAACCAGCAGTGAAGAGCATACAGTCTCTGGAGGGCTGGGCGGAACCAGCAGTGAAGAGCATACAGTCTCTGGAGAGCTGGACGGAACCAGCGGTGAAGAGCATTCTGGCTCAAAAGGACGGACTGTGAGCGCGGGCTCGGCAGGGCTGACGGTGAGCGCGGGCTCGACAGGGCTGACGGTGAGCGCAGACTCAGCAGGGCTGACGGTGAGCGCAGACTCGACAGGGCTGACGGTGAGTGGGGGCTCGGCAGGGCTGACGGTGAGCGCAGACTTCCGGGGAACGAGCCGTAACCGGGGTCGCAGGACCGGGTAGGGGATCCCCCGGAAGATCACGGCGTCCATGTAGTTTTTGGGTCGGTCAATCTGTCACGGTGCGGGTTCAGGCAGAAGGACAGGCTGAGTCCAAAATCACGAAGAACATAGGATTTATTAAATAAATACAGGCAGGAAGACGGGATTCACCACGTAACATTAAACATTGACCGACCAACACCAACTGAAGGAGGGAGAACTAAATACACAGGGGAATCAGGACTAAATGAGGTGAACACAGGTGGAAATGATAATGACAGGACGAGGAACAGGTGGCTGATTGGGGAGTGAGTCCGGGAGAGGAACAAAAGGATCCGGGGAAGTGTGGTGCAGATGACGGGACAAAACAGGTGAGGACGACAGACTGTGACAGTTATGCATATCCACGTAATATCTAACCTCTGTGCAATTAAAAGAAAACACCTAATATGTGTTTCATTGCATTGCATGATAGATATAACTTGTTTCTCGTTATGCATATGCACGCAAATAAGTAACTTCTCTGCAGTGAAAAGAAAACACCTAACATGGGTTTCAGTGCATTGCATGACCTATCTAACTTGTTTTTCGTTATGCATATGCACGCAATAACTCGCTCTGTGCAATGAAAAGAAAACACCTAAGATGTGTTTCATTGCATTGCATGACATATCTAACTTGTTCCTCGTTATGCATATGCACGCAATAACCTCTGTGCAATGAAAAGAAAACAACTAAGATGTGTTTCAATGCATTGCATGACCTATCTAACTTGTTCCTCGTTATTGCATATATGCATGCAATAACTATCCTCTGTGCAATGAAAAGAAAACACCTAAGATGTGTTTCATCGCATTGCATGACCTATCTAACTTGTTCCTCGTTATGCATATGCACGCAATAACTCGGTCTGTGCAGTGAAAAAAAACACCTAAGATGTGTTTCATTGCATTGCATTGACATATCTAACTTGTTCCTCGTTATGCATATGCACGCAATAACCTCTGTGCTATTGTCACAGGTCGAGGGGAGGAACGCTCGGGTGACCAACCACCCCCCCTCTAACTGAGTCACCACCGTGAGGAGCCGACACCACAGGCACACAACAGAGATAAGGAGGAGACAGAGATAAGTTTCAAAGGAGTAACAATCTTTATTAAGCCAAAGGTTTCTCACAGTTCAAGAGACTCTCGTCGATGTACGATGATGGAGCAGGGGGGTTGAAGCTCTCGTTGGTGCACAGTAATGAAGCAGTGGATTAGAAGCTTACTCTTCCCCCAGCGGTGCTGCAGACTTCCAGACTCAGACAGTAAGTATGGCGGGTAAGGATTATTCACAGTACAGAGTACTCTCGTTGGTGCACGATAATAAAGCAGTGGATTAAAAGCTTACTTTTCCCCCAGCGGTGCTGCAGACTTCCAGACTCAGACAGTAAGTATGGCAGGTAAGGATTCTTCACAGTACAGAGTACTCTCGTTGGTGCACGATAATAAAGCAGTGGATTAAAAGCTTACTTTTCCCCCAGCGGTGCTGCAGACTTCCAGACTCAGACAGTAAGCATGGCAGGTAAGGATTCTTCACAGTACAGAGTACTCTCGTTGGTGCACGATAATAAAGCAGTGGATTAAAAGCTTACTTTTCCCCCAGCGGTGCTGCAGACTTCCAGTCTAAGACAGTAAGTATGGCAGGTAAGGATTCTTCACAGTACAGAGTACTCTCGTTGGTGCACGATAATAAAGCAGTGGATTAAAAGCTTACTTTTCCCCCAGCGGCGCTGCAGACTTCCAGACTCAGACAGTAAGTATGGCAGGTAAGGATTCTTCACAGTACAGAGTACTCTCGTGGGTGCACGGTAATGAAGCAGTGGATTAAACGATTACTTTATCAGCGTTGCTGTACACTTCTGGGCTCAAACAGCAAGTAGAACAGGTGTGGATCTTCACAGTACACAGTACTCTCTCTTCAGTTCACAGTAGGGAGACAGTGAGTCATAAGGTTACTTTACCAGTGGTGCTGTATGCTTCTGGGCTCAAACAGCAAGTAGAACAGGTGTGGATCTTCACAGTACAAAGTACTCTCTCCTCAGTTCACAGTAGGGCGACAGTGGGTTAAACGATTACTTTATCAGCGTTGCTGTATACTTCTGGGCTCAAACAGTAAGTAGAACAGGTGAGGATCTTCACAGTACACAGTACTCTCTCTTCAGTTCACAATAGGGAGACAGTGAGTCATAAGGTTACTTTACCAGTGGCGCTGTATGCTTCTGGGCTCAAACAGCAAGTAGAACAGGTGGGGATCTTCACAGTACAAAGTATTCTCTCCTCAGTTCACAGTAGGGCAACCGTGGATTAAACGATTACTTTATCAGCGTTGCTGTATACTTCTGGGCTCAAACAGTAAGTAGAACAGGTGAGGATATTCACAGTACACAGTACTCTCTCTTCAGTTCACAGTAGGGAGACAGTGAGTCATAAGGTTACTTTACCAGTGGTGCTGTATACTTCTGGGCTCAAACAGCAAGTAGAACAGGTGTGGATCTTCACAGTACAAAGTACTCTCTCCTCAGTTCACAGTAGGGCGACAGTGGGTTAAACGATTACTTTATCAGCGTTGCTGTATACTTCTGGGCTCAAACAGTAAGTAGAACAGGTGAGGATATTCACAGTACACAGTACTCTCTCTTCAGTTCACAATAGGGAGACAGTGAGTCATAAGGTTACTTTACCAGTGGCGCTGTATGCTTCTGGGCTCAAACAGCAAGTAGAACAGGTGGGGATCTTCACAGTACAAAGTATTCTCTCCTCAGTTCACAGTAGGGCAACCGTGGATTAAACGATTACTTTATCAGCGTTGCTGTATACTTCTGGGCTCAAACAGTAAGTAGAACAGGTGAGGATAGTCACAGTACACAGTACTCTCTCTTCAGTTCACTGTATCACTCTGGGCTTCTGACGGGGGCAGATATAATAACCTTCCACGAACGTGTAAGCAGGGAAGGGGGCCACTTCTCAACAAAGACACAGCACACTTGTGCTCACTTCAATTCCACAGCAATAAATCAATGTGTATCAATAAGGCAAAAGCACTGCAATTCACTCACACGATAGGGTTGGACAGAGGCCCCACTCCGTCCGTTGCGCTCGTTTACAGGGTTTTCACTTTTAATTCCTCCTCATCACACTCTGAAACACATAGCTCCTCCAACAGTCAGATCCACATTCACTGTATCCTCTTCAAGTGGTTCAAATGTTCATAGGATGAAAACAATTCACTTATCTTTCCTCTCTCCTTCCACAGCACAGATCCAGCCCTAGCTCGGTCCAGCAGTCCTCCCAGCAAACTCGAATGGGCGATCTCCACACTCCAACGATTTTTCCAAGGAAGCCTGTATCCAGCACTGCCCAGAGTCAACCCACTTTGATGTCTGCTCTTGTCAACCCTTTGGAATCTTGACACACTGTAGACCCACCAACCGCACTGCAAACACTCTCTAAATGCCCCTTTTATATCGTGGCTTATGAAACAGGGAGTCTGTGTGAGTGCCGCTCCTCTCTCTCACACACCTGCAATGCATTAGCGCTAATCAGTACGGGCATGTTTACATCACACCCGGAACCGTAGTGGAGTGTTGCACCCAATACGTTCCCCTAGGAAACTCAGGACTCTCAAGAAGGTTCCGTTTACTGAGCGATTTTGTCACCCGTGACATCCCCCCTTGCCAATCGGTTCCAGTCCCTGGAACTGGCGTCCCTCAATTCCATTCGCCGTACCTCTCAGGTGGTTGTCCTCGGGTGTTCCGTTGAGATCGTCGGGGTGGCGAGGGCAGAGCCACTCTGGCTTCAACCTCAGGGTCCCTCGGGACCACAGCCCACCCTATCATAGGTGCCTCTAAGGCGGGTGGTGCACTTGGAGCCTCAGCCGCTAGTTGCGGGTAGTTCGGACAGGGACGGAGCAGGTTTCGATGGAGCACCCGTATTGGTCCGGGCTTCCCTTCGGGCCGTACAGAGTAGACGGGGGCATCAGGCCCTTGTCGTTGTTCCACCACATATGGCGTCGACTCCCAGCGGGCACTGAGCTTCCCTTTCCCTGGGCGCCGGTTGTCCCATACCAGCACTCGCTCCCCAGGTAACAAAGGGGCCTCTCGGGAAGTCCGGTCGTATAGTCTCTTATTCTTGGCGGCTGCTGCACTCAGATGGTCTGAGACTCGTCGGTAGGCATTGAGCAGTTGTTGGTGGTGCCGATTTACCCAGTCAGTGGTACTATACCCTCTTTCCACAGCCTCGGTCCCCATGAGCAAGTCCACAGGCAAGCGGAGGTGGCGCCCAAACATAAGGTAGGAAGGCGCATAACCGGTGGCACTGTGCACACTGTTGTTGTATGCTTGTAACAGCGAGGGAAGACTCTCGGCCCATTGGCCCTGTTGTTCACTCTCTAGGGTCCCCAGCAACCCCAGCAAGGTCTGGTTGAATCTTTCGCACCCTCCGTTACCCTGAGGGTGGTATGAGGTCGTATGGGTCTTTCGGCACCCATAGAGGCGGCTCAGCTCTTGGATGACCCGGGACTCGAAATTTGAACCTTGGTCCGAGTGTAGGGTTTCTGGGCAGCCAAAAGGTTGTATCACTGCTCTCCAAAGGGCGTTGGCTGTGGTAACTGCCGTTTGATCGACGGTGGGGACGGCCCAGGCATATTTAGTAAATAGGTCCGTCATGACCAGAATATTCTGGAATCGGTCTGTTGGTCGACCCAGAGTCAGGAAATCTATCCCTACGATATGCAGAGGTGCTTTCGGTCGCAGGGGGACCAATGGGGCTCGGACCTCCTTCCTGCGTTTGAACAAGGTACACCGTGGGCAGCTCTGAACAAATTCCTCAACTTTCTTTCCATCCTAGGCCAGTGGAAATACCTCCTCAGCAGGGACAGTGTCCTCTCTTGGCCCTGATGGCCAGTATGGGTGTGATAGGCATTCAACAGCTCCGAAACTTGGCCCTCTGGTACAACAACTTGGTGTACAGTCTCCTGTGTGCGGGGATCCCGCCTTGAACGACAGATTACTCCTTCTCGGAGTTGCAGCCTCTTCCACTGTCTCAGAAGCTGTCGTACCCCCACCGTCTGAGACCGTCTTTCCTCTGCCCTCGGCATGTTTCCCTGTCGGAGGTACAACAGGAGCTGACCCAAATCTGCATCTCTCTGCTGCAGCTCTCTCCACCGTCCGGGGTCCCACCCCCAACTAGATGGAACAGACTCCGGGGCCCCGGGAGCTTCCACCACGGCCACCAGCAGCTCATCTTCGGTACCAAGGGCACCGAGGGGTGCTTGATCGTCTCTCTGGGTGGCTGGGAGTCTGGACAGGGCATCTGCATTTACGTGCTCTCTGCCGGGACGGTATTTTAGCTGGTAATCATAATTTGCTAGCTGTGCCACCCAGCGCTGCTCCACTGCCCCCAATTTAGCGGATTGCAAGTGTACTAAGGGATTGTTGTCTGTAATCACCGTTACCTTGGCTCCCCACAAGTAGTCTTTAAACTTCTCCGTCATGGCCCACTTCATCGCCAGTAGTTCGATTTTAAAGGAGCTATAGTTTGCAGCGTTTCGTTCGGCGGGATGTAAACTTCGACTTGCGTAAGCTATCACTCTCTCCACTCCTTGATGCTCTTGGGCCAGCACGGCCCCCAATCCTGCATTGCTGGCGTCAGTGTACAGGAGAAACGGCTGGGTGAAATCTGCATAGGCTAAGATTGGGGCCTTCAGGAGTTCCTGTTTAAGGTTCTGGAAAGCGGTCTCACAGGTGGAATCCCAGTGTACTGAGGGGGAGCCTTTACCACGGGCACGTCCAGTGCCAGCCAAGAGTTGGTTCAGTGGCTTAGCAAGCCCAGAGAATCCCTTTATAAAGCGACGATAATATCCCACAAAGCCCAGGAACGACCGCACCTGTCTTACTGTCCGGGGTGGCTCCCATCCTTGGACCG
Source organism: Pimephales promelas (assembly GCF_016745375.1). The sequence goes on from NW_024122001.1 coordinate 2,520,641, forward strand.
CCGCCACCTTCTCTGGGTCCGGGGAGATCCCTACAGCACTGACACGATGTCCCAAGAACTGCACCTCTTTCCGCAGTAACTGGCATTTTTCCGGCCTAAGCTTCAGCCCATATTTCTCCATGGCCCTGAAAACTCCTTCCAGATGATGCAGGTGAGTGTGGAAATCAGGGGAGAAGACGATCACATCGTCTAGGTAGACCAGCGTTGAGTCGACTAATTGTCCTCCTAGGCAGCGCTGCATCAGGCGTTGGAAAGTCGCAGGAGCGTTGCACAGACCGAACGGCATACGGTCCCATTCAAATAACCCAAACGGGGTGGTGAAAGCTGTCTTTCTTCCTATCTCGGTCATCCACCTGCACCTGCCAGTATCCACTTGCCAGGTCCAATGTCGAGTACCATGCCGCTTGGGTAAGACTGGTGAGTGAGTCTTCAATCCGTGGCAACGGGAATGCATCTTTCTTCGTTACACTGTTAAGTTTGCGATAGTCGACGCAAAACCTCCAGGCTCCCGTCTTCTTCTGCACCAGAACGATGGGCGCAGCCCAAGGACTACTGCTTTCTCGGATGATTCCTCCCTCCAGCATACCTTTCAACAGGGTGCGGACCTCGGTATAAAGAGTGGGGGGCACCGGACGGTACCGCTCTCGACTAGGCGTCGCCTCACCAGTGGGTATTTGATGCTTCACCACCCCTGTGCAGCCATAGTCCTCTTCATGTTTCGAAAACACATGTTGCCACTTCCTCAAAAGCTCCTGAAGCTGTACCACTTGCTCCTCTTCCAGATTCTCACCCTTCAGGGACTCTCCCATCAGATGGGCCGGCATCCCTCCTCCAACCGAACCCAGTTCTACCTCAACAGGGCGGACGGCAACTTCCACCACCGCAGGGCTCACCTGTCTGAAGCAGACAGCTTGGTCCTCGTGCACCTGGGCAGGACGTACCGAGGAAACTCGGGCCAGACGTTGATGTCGACGAAGGAGCACTGGGTAAGGATTTGTGTTCCGTACTTTTACTGAGACTCGCCCCCGATGGACAACCGCCAGTCCGTGAGCCACTTCAACTGGCTGACAATCTTCGTGAGGCTCTACCAGGACACAGGTGCCTGACCCACGGGGTCTTGCGGGTACTCGGACCCAAAGAACGGTCTCACTCTGAGCTGGGATGGACAGAGCATACCTACAGGCAACTCGACCGATGTCTTCCCTCTCTTCTATGTGATTAGCTGCGTGCACTCTTTTACAATCGGCCAGAATTCGGTCCCAGTCCTGTTTTGCCGGTGACGGAGACATCCGAGCCGGCGGGCCCCGAAACAATTCTTCCCAGCAATCCAGTATAACGTTCATCCCTAAAAGTGCTCGATGATCTCCCAAGCAATGATCTCGGACAATAACTACCCCTTTTTGTTGGACGGGGACCCTTGGACAAGAAAGTCTACCACGATGTACCCTGTGTAGGGGATGTCCAAACCATTGGCCCCCATAGGGTCAGCCTGGAAGCTTCAGTTGCTTGGAGCCGATGATCTGCGAACAACTCCTGGGCCAGGCTCTCCGAGAATAGCGTAACTTGAGACCTGTGTCAACCAAACAGTCTATCGTGACTCCATTAGCTTGAACCTCCACGGTAGGGCAATGTCCCACCCAGTCATCTCGTGCAACAGGAACAGAAAGAGGGTCACGCAAAGGGGTCCCGGCCACTTGACCCACAGTGGCCGGTGGAACTAAAAACCCCCTTGAGAACCCGACGAAGCCCACACTGGCGACTGATATGTCCAGGATCTCCACAATTTATACAAATGGGCCTTCCTTGGTCGTCCCACTGGAACCGGGGGCCAACAGGACGTAGGGGGCGGCGCAGAGGACCTCGCCCTTCCTCTGAATACGACCTCTCTCGCCCCACTGCTCCGCCTTCAACTCGTCCTCGACGAAGTTCACCCAGCAGGTCCGGGATAATTCCGCCATCTGTCCCTTGACATCCTCCAAGAGTTCGGCCCTCAGTTTCTGCTTCCAATCGCTCGGTTCGACAGGCGCAGGTCCAC
>NW_024122001.1:2527696-2580336 GCF_016745375.1 Pimephales promelas
CGGTATAAAGAGTGGGGGGCACCGGACGGTACCGCTCTCGACTAGGCGTCGCCTCACCAGTGGGTTATTTGATGCTTCACCACCCCTGTGCAGCCATAGTCCTCTTCATGTTTTGAAAACACATGTTGCCACTTCCTCAAAAGCTCCTGAAGCTGTACACTTGCTCCTCTTCCAGATTCTCACCCTTCAGGGACTCTCCATCAGATGGGCCGGCATCCCTCCTCCAACCGAACCCAGTTCTACCTCGACAGGGCGGACGGCAACTTCCACCACCGCAGGGCTCACCTGTCTGAAGCAGACAGCTTGGTGCTCGTGCACCTGGGCAGGACGTACCGAGGAAACTCGGGCCAGACGTTGGTGTCGACGAAGGAGCACTGGGTAAGGATTTGTGTTCCGTACTTTTACTGAGACTCGCCCCGATGGACAACCGCCAGTCCGTGAGCCACTTCAACTGGCTGACAATCTTCGTGAGGCTCTACCAGGACACAGGTGCCTGACCCACGGGGTCTTGCGGGTACTCGGACCCAAAGAACGGTCTCACTCTGAGCTGGGATGGACAGAGCATACCTACAGGCAACTCGACCAGATGTCTTCCCTCTCTTCTATGTGATTAGCTGCGTGCACTCTTTTACAATCGGCCAGAATTCGGTCCCAGTCCTGTTTGGCCGGTGACGGAGACATCCGAGCCGGCGGGCCCCGAAACAATTCTTCCCAGCAATCCAGTATAACGTTCATCCCTAAAAGTGCTCGATGATTTCCCAAGCAATGATCTCGGACAATAACTACCCCTTTTTGTTGGACGGGGACCCCTCGGACAAGAAAGTCTACCACGATGTACCCTGTGTAGGGGATGTCCAAACCATTGGCCCCCCGTATGGTCAGCCTGGAAGCTTCAGTTGCTTGGAGCCGATGATCTGCGAACAACTCTTGGGCCAGGCTCTCCGAGAATAGCGTAACTTGAGACCCTGTGTCAACCAAACAGTCTATCGTGACTCCATTAGCTTGAACCTCCACGGTAGGGCAATGTCCCACCCAGTCATCTCGTGCAACAGGAACAGAAAGAGGGTCACACAAAGGGGTCCCGGCCACTTGACCCACAGTGGCCGGTGGAACTAAAAACCCCCTTGAGAACCCCGACGAAGCCCACACTGGCGACTGATATGTCCAGGATCTCCGCAATTTATACAAATGGGCCTTCCTTGGTCGTCCCACTGGAACTGGGGGCCCACAGGACGTAGGGGGCGGCGCAGAGGACCTCGCCCTTCCTCTGAATACGACCTCTCTCGCCCCACTGCTCCGCCTTCAACTCGTCCTCGACGAAGCTCACCCAGCAGGTTCCGGGATAATTCCGCCATCTGTCCCTTGACATCCTCCAACAGTTCGGCCCTCAGTTTCTGCTTCCAATCGCTCGGTTCGACAGGCGCAGGTCCACTGGCACTACTTGCTGCCACACAGACTGGTGTGCGAGTTACCTCTCCCTGGTCCAGTTCTAATGCCAAGGCCTCTTGTCGCAGAGCCTCAAAGGTCATAGTGGGGTCTCGTCGAAGCTGGAGTCGTATGCCCTGACGTACTGGCCCTTCACGCAGCCCCAAGACGAATTGATCTCGTAACAAGTCATCCCCTTCACCCAGTCCATGATCCGGTCGCCCCTTCAGCCGGCCGAACTGCTCCCGCAACTTCAAGGAGTATGCCCGCAGTGTCTGCGTAGGCCCCTGTTTATAGTTAAAGAACTGGGCACGAAGAGTGGCCACTGGGGTGGAGTCTCCATATAATCCGAACAATAAATCGAAGATAGTTTTTGCGGTAGCACGTGTGGCTTCCGATGCAGCCAGAACTTCCCTTTTGGCTTCTCCTTCCAGCGACCCCAACACAAACTGTACTCTCTGTGCTGCACTCAGTCCCTGTAGTCCAGCCAGATACTCCGTCTGCGCCTTCCAATCCTGTAAGCTTAACTCCGATCCTGGTCCTCCATAGCGCTGCGCCCAGGGAGCTTCCATGAAGATCGGCATGACTTGAGGACGAGCCGCAGGTGCCTCTTCGTCCGCCATCGCGTACCTGTGGCCGCTACAACTCACGGTGTGTACCCTGCCGACTACGCCACTTTTGATGTCACAGGTCGAGGGGAGGAACGCTCGGGTGACCAACCACCCCCCCTCTAACCGAGTCACCACCGTGAGGAGCCGACACCACAGGCACACAACAGAGGACCACAGAGACAGAGATAAGTTTCAAAGGAGTAACAATCTTTATTGAACCAAGGGTTTCTCACAGTTTAAGATACTCTCATGGATGCATGATAATGGAGCAGGGGGTTGCAGCTTACTTCTCCCCCAGTGGTGCTGCAGACTTCCAGACTCATACAGTAAGTATGGCAGGTAAGGATTCTTCACAGTACAGGGTACTCTCGTTGGTGCACAGTAATGAAGCAGTGGATTAAAAGCTTACTCTTCCCCCAGCGGTGCTGCAGACTTCCAGACTCATACCGTAAGTATGGCAGGTAAGGATTCTTCACAGTACAGGGTACTCTCGTTAGTGCACGGTAATGAAGCAGTGGATTAAAAGCTTACTTTTCCCCCAGCGGTGCTGCAGACTTCCAGGCTCAGACAGTAAGTATGGCAGGTAAGGATTCTTCACAGTACAGAGTACTCTCGTTGGTGCACGATAATAAAGCAGTGGATTTAAAGCTTACTTTTCCCCCAGCGGTGCTGCAGACTTCCAGACTCAGACAGTAAGTATGGCAGGTAAGGATGCTTCACAGTACAGAATACTCTCGTTGGTGCACGATAATAAAGCAGTGGATTAAAAGCTTACTTTTCCCCCAGCGGTGCTGCAGACTTCCAGGCTCAGACAGTAAGTATGGCAGGTAAGGATTCTTCACAGTACAGAGTACTCTCGTTGGTGCACGATAATAAAGCAGTGGATTAAAAGCTTACATTTCCCCCAGCGGTGCTGCAGACTTCCAGACTCAGACAGTAAGTATGGCGAGTAAGGATTCTTCACAGTACAGAGTACTCTCGTTGGTGCACGATAATAAAGCAGTGGATTAAAAGCTTACTTTTCCCCCAGCGGTGCTGCAGACTTCCAGACTCAGACAGTAAGTATGGCGGTAAGGATTCTTCACAGTACAGAGTACTCTCGTTGGTGCACGATAATAAAGCAGTGGATTAAAAGCTTACTTTTCCCCCAGCGGTGCTGCAGACTTCCAGACTCAGACAGTAAGTATGGCAGGTAAGGATTCTTCACAGTACAGGGTACTCTCGTTGGTGCACGGTAATGAAGCAGTGGATTAAAAGCTTACTTTTCCCCCAGCGGTGCTGCAGACTTCCAGACTCAGACAGTAAGTATGGCGGGTAAGGATTCTTCACAGTACAGAGTACTCTCGTTGGTGCACGATAATAAAGCAGTGGATTAAAAGCTTACTTTTCCCCCAGCGGTGCTGCAGACTTCCAGACTCAGACAGTAAGTATGGCAGGTAAGGATTCTTCACAGTACAGGGTACTCTCGTGGGTGCACGGTAATGAAGCAGTGGATTAAACGATCACTTTATCAGCGTTGCTGTATACTTCTGGGCTCAAACAGTAAGTAGAACAGGTGAGGATATTCACAGTACACAGTACTCTCTCTTCAGTTCACAATAGGGAGACAGTGAGTCATAAGGTTACTTTACCAGTGGTGCTGTATGCTTCTGGGCTCAAACAGCAAGTAGAACAGGTGTGGATCTTCACAGTACAAAGTACTCTCTCCTCAGTTCACGGTAGGGCGACAGTGGGTTAAACGATTACTTTATCAGCGTTGCTGTATACTTCTGGGCTCAAACAGTAAGTAGAACAGGTGAGGATAGTCACAGTACACAGTACTCTCTCTTCAGTTCACAATAGGGAGACAGTGAGTCATAAGGTTACTTTACCAGTGGGGCTGTATGCTTCTGGGCTCAAACAGCAAGTAGAACAGGTGTGGATCTTCACAGTACAAAGTACTCTCTCCTCAGTTCACAGTAGGGCGACCGTGGATTAAACGATTACTTTATCAGCGTTGCTGTATACTTCTGGGCTCAAACAGTAAGTAGAACAGGTGAGGATAGTCACAGTACACAGTACTCTCTCTTCAGTTCACAATAGGGAGACAGTGGGTTAAACGATTACTTTATCAGCGTTGCTGTATACTTCTGGGCTCAAACAGTAAGTAGAACAGGTGAGGATAGTCACAGTACACAGTACTCTCTCTTCAGTTCACTGTATCACTCTGAGCTTCTGACGGGGGCAGATATAATAACCTTCCACGAACGTGTAAGCATGGATGGGGGCCACTTCTCAACAAAGACACAGCACACTTGTGTTCACTTCAATTCCACAGCAATAAATCAATGTGTATCAATAAGGCAAAAGCACTGCAATTCACTCACACGATAGGGTTGGACAGAGGCCCCACTCCGGCCGTTGCGCTCGTTTACAGGGTTTTCACTTTTAATTCCTCCTCATCACACTCTGAAACACATAGCTCCTCCAACAGTCAGATCCACATTCACTGTATCCTCTTCAAGTGGTTCAAATGTTCATAAGATGAAAACAATTCACTTATCTTTCCTCTCTCCTTCCACAGCACAGATCCAGCCCTAGCTCGGCCCAGCAGTCTTCCCACAAAAGATCAATCTGACCCAGCAAACTCGAATGGGCGATCTCCACACTCCAACGATTTTTCCAAGGAAGCCTGTATCCAGCACTGCCCAGAGTCAACCCTTTGGAATCTTGACACACTGTACACCCACCAACCGCGCTGCAAACACTCTCTAAATGCCCCTTTTATATCGTGGCTTATGAAACAGGGAGTCCGTGTGAGTGCCGCTCCTCTCTCTCTCACACCTGGAATGCATTAGCGCTAATCAGTACGGGCATGTTTCCATCACACCCGGAACTGTAGTGGAGTGTTGCACCCAATATGTTCCCTCAGGAAACTCAGGACTATCAAGAAGGTTCCGTTTACTGAGCGATTTTGTCACCCGTGACATTAGGAAGCATCTATTGGAGTCTTTGAGTCTGTATGGAAAGTTCAAGATCAAGAACTTTTGGGCCAGAAACATGTTCAGTAGGTCAAATATTTGTCTGGCTGAAATGACATCATGAGATGTAAATCTCTCTGTATATTAACCCACAGATCAAGTACCCGTGGGCCATAAAAGTATTCATGGAGGTCAAAAATTGACCTATGTAATATAACATCAGAATGTTATATTACATAGTCTATGAATATGTATGGAAAGTTCAAGATCTAGTACTTTTGGGACAGAAACATGTTTATTAGGTAAAATATTTTTCTGGCTGAAATGACATCATGAGAAATACATCTCCAACCAACCAGAACACCTTAGTAACCACCAAGCAACAGCATAGCAACCACCCAGAACACCCTAGAAACAAACCAGAACAACCCAGCAACCACCCAGAACACCTTCGCAACCACCCAGAATACCCTAGCAACTGCCTAGCAACACCCTAGCAACCACCCAGAACAGCTTTGCAACCACCCTGAACACCCTAGCAACTGTAATATAATGTAATATAACATCAGAAGGAGTCTATAAGTTTATATCGTTTTAAAGTTTTTGAGGAACCTTTGACCAGAAATTAGTACAATAGGTCAGATATGGACTTCTCTATGGCTTAGAATCAAGTACCCGTGAGCCAGAAATATGTTCACTAGGACAAAAAGGAACCTATCTATAGCTTACAAATCATCAAAAGTCAATAAGTTAATATTTATTAAAACCTTTTAGGACCCTTTGACTCTTTCGCATGGATTCTACTACTAATTCTTTTGTGCACTGACGAAAAAACATCACTTGAGTGGTCGTGCAATGCAATAACTTACTCGTTCCTTTGTGCAACAGAGGAACACATGCAATATCTAACTCATTCCGTTGTTCAACGAAAACACATCTAACGTCTAACGTTGTGCATTAAAGAATATGCACGCAATAACTAACATGTTTCTATGTGCAATGAAAAGAAAACACCTAATATGTTTCATTGGATTGCTTAACAATCTAACTTGTTCTTCGTTGCAATGAAAAGGCATAACGTGATGTTTTCTCGTCTGTGCACAAACAATCTAGTTTGTAAAATAGAAATGCATGCGAAAGCACATGCATACATTTTCTTTTCATTGCAAAGAGGAACAAGTTCGATATGTTATGCATTGCAATAAAACAACACCCGTTGATTTGTGCAATGAAGAGATGTGGATTGTGCATGAAGAACGTTGTGCATCAAAAATACCATATATGTAATATGCACTTTATTGCATTCAAGAACTAAACCCTTCCTTAGTGCATTGACTGGATAACGTGTGTTGTTTCATTGCAATTCTTACATGTTCTAACTTATTTTTCTTTGCAATGAAAAGAAAAGATAAAACACTAGTGCTTTTCCATGCATTTCCATTCTACAACTAATTAATTTGTTTTTTGACGAGAAAACATCAAAAGAGCGATCGCTTTACAATGCACACACTAACTTGTTCCTTTGTGCAACGAAGAGATTTGCAATGCTTGTGCTTTAGGATTGCATTGCACATGCACACGATAACTAACCTCTGTCCAATGAAAAGAAAACACCTAAGATGTGTTTCAGTGCATTGCATGACAGATCTAACTTGTTTCTCGTTATGCATATGCACGCAATAACTCGCTCTGTGCAGTGAAAAGAAAACACCTAAGATGTGTTTCATTGCAATGCATGACATATCTAACTTGTTCCTCGTTATGTATGCATGCAATAACTATCCTCTGTGCAATGAAAAGAAAACACCTAAGATGTGTTTCATCGCATTGCATGACCTATCTAACTTGTTCCTCGTTATGTATGCATGCAATAACTATCCTCTGTGCAATAAAAAGAAAACACCTAAGATGTATTTCATCGCATTGCATGACCTATCTAACTTGTTCCTCTTTATGCATATGCACGCAATAACTAACCTCTGTGCAGTGAAAAGAAAACACCTAAGATGTGTTTCAGTGCATTGCATGACAAATCTAACTTGTTTCTCGTTATGCATATACAAGCAATAACTCGCTCTGTGCAGTGAAAAGAAAACACCTTAGATGTGTTTCAGTGCATTGCATGACAGATCTAGCTTGTTTCTCGTTATGCATATGCATGAAATAACTCGCTCTGTGCAGTGAAAAGAAAACACCTAAGATGTGTTTCAGTGCATTACATGACATATCTAACTTGTTACTCGTTATGCATATGCACGGAATAACTAACCTCTGTACAATGAAAAGAAAACACCTAAGATGTGTTTCATTGCATTGCATGACATATCTAACTTGTTCCTCGTTATGCATATGCACGCAATAACCTCTGTGCAATGAAAAGAAAACAACTAAGATATGTTTCAATGCATTGCATGACCTATCTAACTTGTTCCTCGTTATGCATATCCACGTAATAACTAACCTCTGTGCAATGAAAAGAAAACACCTAAGATGTGTTTCATTGCATTGCAAGATAGATATAACTTGTTTCTCGTTATGCATATGCAGTACATTACACAGTACATATAGCTGTTCCAGAGAAACATCTGCTCTCCAACAATCATTAAAATGTATATTCTACTTCGATGGAAAGAAACATAATACACTCAACTTCCCCCCAAAGTCCCCCAAACTCTGAAAGTCTTCCACATACAGTATTCAGAAAAGTTTGATTCATAAAAATGTAGATTATAAAAGATTATGAATATATATGAAAAGTATAAAAAATGTATATGAAAAGTGTAAATGACATGCATAATACTAACGATTATAATTATTAATAAAAACAATAAAAAAACTAAAAACAACATTAAATGATGAGATTGTGAATCTTCAGTCCCTCCTCTGGAACTACGGCCGTCAGTTCCACACCATCATCTCCAGGTGGCCAACCTATTGAAGTGATAGTGCTGAGGAGAAATAGTAGACCAAGACATAGACATAGAAGACAAAAGAATAAAACAGAAAAGAAAAGGAAAGAAATAACAAACAAAAACCCAACCCATGTTATGTCCCCGTATGCTTTGTGTCATTTAACATCTATGTGTGAGCATTTAAAATGAACCCCAATCATCTAATCGTCTTCTGCCCGTGCCTGGACTCATTAATTAATTAACTCGTTAATTAATTAACTCCTCCAGTTCCGCGCTTAAAACAACAAACAAAATAAACATTGATGTTAAAGGGTCCTATCCCTTGGGGTTGTAAATCAGTAAGCGGGTGTTCATTGTTTGTGAGGTTGTGTTTTGTAAATAGTGTAGTGTATGAAATCTCCTATCTCACTCCGAATTTTCCATTCTCGGTTCTATCCATTTTGTTAGTAATAACCAATCTAAAAGGTTTGGTACTTCTCTTTCTTATCACATATATGATAAGTTTTATTACTAACAGAAACACAAAAACTCCTACCATAGTCAAAACTATCCATTCCGACCATGTTAAATTCCCTGGAATTCGAGCTAATTTCCTCTCAGACATCAATTTAGCTACTCCATTCGCTACGATAACATGACCCATTGCTTGAATTCCCTCCTCTTGAGCTGCCTTAACGCTTGCTTTAACTCTCTTGACCATTTCAAAGAGTTCATAATTCCTCTCTTCCACCAAATCATTATTCCACCACTGTGGATCTAACTGCAACAATTGTACATGTGGAACATGAATTCCACCCAATTGAAGAGGATAGAGAATCTCAACGCAAAATGGATCAGAAGGAATTGGACATAGCTTTCCTCCGTATATCATATTTTCATTTATTCCATCATGTAATATACACCACTGTGCTTCTGACACCTGCCATGCACCTGTGGCTTGATCTAAAGGAACTACTTCCCAAACTGCAGATCCATTAAGAGACAGACTAAACATTGTAGAACATGAGCAAATTACCCACTCATGTTCCTCAATACAACAGTCTGTAGTAGAAATCATTGGTGTTTCACCTTTAGCCCAATATCCATTCCTTCCCAATCTAATTACTGAATTTCCTTGTCTAACCCCCATTGATTGGAATCGTCTAACTGTCATAATATTGCGTTTCCCATATTGAGGCCAGACCATAATCAAAGGTAATGTTCCAGAACCTGACAACGAATCTTCATTGATTGCGATTTTAACTAATGGAGCATGTTTAGCAGAAGTCAAATTAAGTTGTTTTCCGAAAACTAGTAACAAAGATTCCGCTATTCGCTCAGGAACTTGACCCATTCGAATAACCTGAATATCCTCTACCATTTGATCCTTCAAATTCTGAGCCAAAAATAAACACGCTGCACGATGTGTCTCAAAATTAGACGATTTCACTAATGCATCTGCCAATTCCCTCGCTGCATCATTAAGATGCTGACCCGCTGCTATAATATGTAGACAACCTTGAAGAGTCTCAGTAAGTCCTTTGCCGGTCATTGTTCCCACCCACTGAGAGTACTCACTTAATTGGTTCAGCTGAGCAGTATTACTAATTGAATTGACAGAGCCAAATACCCCCGCTATGTCTCCCCATATACTTCGAGGTTTGCGATTTCGACTTCCAAGAGGATCCTTAGAGGTATAATATTTAATTTCTTTTTCCAACCAGCTCCTAATTTTGGTGAAATTTCCACAATAGGACTGATCATAAACAGTAAGAAGAGACATCAAGTTATAATTAATGCGTTGTCGCACCATATGAGCTTCGTTTATCAAGGTTTTGGTTTCCTTTGCTAACAATATACCATGAGCTGGTGCAATAGTTGTACTTGGGCATGTTTTAGCTTTGTTAGTCTTTCCCGCAGAAAGATAAAAACACCGTCCAATTTCCCCAGTTTCTAATTCAGTCTCACAATATTCATTCGCATGTTCCGAATGCCAAACTCGTATGTAATTTCCCTTGAATCTAGTTGTCCTGGAGGTAGCATCCCATAGAAACCCCTCGCATGGTAACACTATGGGATAGATACAGCCTAGGGCTAATGAATCCCATATTGTAAGCATGTGGGTACGATTCAAAATGAAATTAATTTCCACATCAGTAGATGTTATGAGGTTTAACCCCACAATTTCACATTGTTCTTTTCTCGTCTTTGAGCACTACCGGTATACCCCCCATCTTTCACCGGCCAAATTACTCTGCTTTTGTAACATTGGTGGTGAAAGTTACATCCACCGTAGATGCCCACTCGATATTTAGCAAGGTCTTTATCATTACGTGGCACCCAATCCCATAATCCCCATCTGGAAATAAAGGGTAGAGTAAAACGTTGGCCAGATTTCAGGGTTGCATTCCGAGTAATTTCTTGAACTCGAGGAGTCCATAAAGCTTGGCTTCCTTGGTAAATGCCAAGTAAAATTAAAAACAAGCATACCATTGTCGTTGTGTATCGAGAATAACTTGCGACCATCTCTAATCAATGTCAATGGAATTGATTCCTGAAATGGAAGCAGAAAAATAATTAATCATCACTCCTTTTTCCCAAAGTTAATGAGTGAACAGTGCTCAATCTCAGGCCCTAAGCCTTCATCATTTTGTTCATTCACTAAGCAAGGTTTAACTTGTGACCAATGATACCATCTATCTGTTCCTACACCCTTCCCTTTTAGGCAGACACTTGTATCTGTTGTTAAGAGTACCTCATATGGCCCCTCCCACCTAGGTTCTAAACCTTTCCTGGGAATACGTTTGACCATAACAAAACTGCCTAACTCAGGAATGTGTGGAATGTCAGTAGTGGTATGTTTTTCATCCCATTGCTGTTGAGCTTCTCGCACTTTCTTATTATTGTCTTTGATTGCTTTGTCCAGCATTGTGAGATAGCGTCGTAGCTTCTCTTGGAACAAAGTAGAGTCTCCTCCTGTTCCCGCAGGCGGCGGAGCATCAGGAGGCAGAACCATTGCTCTTCCAGTCATCAGTTCAAAAGGAGTCAGTCCCGTCACTCTGTTCGGGGTTGCTCTCAGATTCCACAAAATTGCGGGTAACAACTTATACCTTGGCCAGTTTGCAGAATGGCCTTGGTAAGAGCGGTTTTCAACGATCTGTTCATCCGTTCCACTAGGCCTGAACTTTGAGGTCTGTATGGGACGTGAAACTTCTGTTTAATCCCCATCAATTTCATTGCTTCCTTCATCAGTTTTCCAGTAAAGTGAGTTCCATTGTCAGAATCAAGTTCATATGGAAGACCCCAGCGAGGAAAGACTTCTTCAACCATCACTCGTGCGGCTGCTTCAGCAGTGCAGGTTTTTGTTGGGAATGCTTCCACCCATCTAGTAAATCTGTCCATGATTACTAGAATGTATTGGTACCCTCCACTGGGTGACAAAGGTCCTGTGAAATCGATTTGGAGATGTGTCCATGGGCCTGTTGGTCTGGGTGCATGTGACATCCGCACCTTTACAGATTTTCCAACATTTGCTTTCAGACAGATCAAGCATCTTCTACAGTAATCATCAATGTCTCTCATCATTCGTGGCCACCACCACGTCTCGCTGATTTGAGCTTTCATTGCTTTTGCTCCAGCATGTACTTTTCCATGATACAGCTGCATTAGTTTCCTTCTTGTTCCGATAGGCATCACCACTTGTCCTGTTGGAATTCTCCAGATACCTTGATCATCCTCTTTCGCTCCCGCTTTTATCGATTGTTCTTTCTCTTCATCTGTCTCAGTTTGATATGACAGAAGGCGGAGCTCAGGATTATCTTTGCTGTTTTCCTGTACCAAGGTAACAGGAGTAAGAGGAAGTAGTGCTGCTTCTCTGGCCGCTGCATCTGCTGCCGTGTTTCCTTGACTTTCTTTGGACTTGTCAGATTGATGTGATTTTACTTTGATCACGGCTGCTTCTCTGGATAGGTGACATGCTGCAATCAAACGACGAATTATGGAAGCATGTTGTATTTCGCTCCCATTGCTGGTGATAAGTCCACGTTTTTTCCACAGGGAAAGGTAGTCATGGACCACTCCAAAAGCATAACGACTATCTGTGTAGATGTTGACTCGTTGTCCTTCCGATAATTCGAAAGCTTCTGCAAGTGCTATGAGCTCAGCTACTTGTGCTGAAAAATGCCCAGAAAGAGCTCCTTTCTTCACGACATTTCCATCAGCTTCCACTACAGCCCATCCAGTATGTCGTTTTCCATCAACATAGTAACTGGATCCATCGACCCATAACTCCTTGTCTGGATTTTCAAGAGGTGTTGGATTAACAGGACCAAGACTTTCTTCTTCTACTTGTTTTTCACACTCATGTGGTGTTCCCTCGTGTGGTTCGATCATCATTGTTGCAGGGTTAAGGGATGTGTCTCTGATGATTTCCACTCTCAAATCCTTGTTCAACAAAGTTGCTTCCCATTTTGCTCTCCTTGCATCAGTAATGGTCTTGATGTTTGTGTTGTTCAGCAACGTCACTATACTGTGTGGAGTATGCAATATGATTGTTTGTGCTCCTATCAAATTTTCCACAGCATCCACTGCCCATGTGGCACCATCGAGAGCTTGTATACATCGTGGTTGACCAATCATTGTAACAGGAATCTTTGTGGAAAAGTATCCAACTGATTTGTATCGATCACCTGGTTTTTGACACAGTACTGCTGAGTACGTCTCATCTCCCACCCTGGTCCACAAATGAAATGGCAATCGTCCATCAGGAAGTCCCAAGGCTGGGGCTGAAGTCAGTTTTTCTTTCGTTGAAGTAAATGCTTCCTCAGCTTCCGGTGTCCAGTTTATCTGTTCCATTCCAGGCTTTTCTCCCTTGTACAAGTCAATGAGGGGGCTGGTGATGCTGGCAAAATCAGGAATATACTGACGACAATAGTTGAAAAGTCCCATCACTTTCCTCATTCCTGTAACTGTTAGAGGTTTTGGAAGTTGCCGTAATGCCTCCACACGCTCTGTTGTCAGTCTCCTTCCCTCGACAGATATTTCTTGGCCCAAGTAGATAACCTTGGTTTTGGCCAGCTGTGCTTTGTCGGGGTTGACTTTGAATCCTCCTTTCTTAAGGGCTTGTAGGACAATATTCAGAGCAAATATGTGGCTGTTTTCATCTGGGCTTGCAATTAACAAGTCATCCACGTATTGGAGGCAAACACTTCCTGAACTCTCGATTTCAGCTTTTTGCTCCGTTAAGAACTGATCCAAAGTTCTGTGAAATACCACAGGAGAAATATTAAGTCCTTGTGGGAGTCGGTTCCAGACATACTGTTTTGCACCCACTGTGAAGGCAAGTTTCTCTTGAGATTTTTCGTCAATAGGTATAGACCAGAAAGCAGACAGTACATCTAGTACTGTGAAAATTCTTGCATTTCCTGGAATATCATTCAGAATGGTGGCAGGATTGGCCACAATAGGATGCGGTTTTGGTGTTACACTGTTGAGTCTTGTGTAATCAATGGTTAATCTCCATGAGTTATCCGATTTCTTGACAGGCCAGACAGGACTATTAGTGGTTGATGAAGTTTGTCTGATAATCCCTTCAGCTTCCAAGTCTGCCACTATCTCTTCCACGGCTCGTCTTGCTTCAGGTCGGATAGGGTATTGTTTATGAGGGGCATGTGTCGGCCCTTCAATAACAACAGGGTCAATGTTGGCTTTGCCACAATCAAATTTGTGTTTAGCCCAAACTTCTGGATGTAAACTGCACAGAAGACCCCACACACCGTCTTTGGTCCAGTCTCTGATAATTGGTTTTGCTGCACCAACTGAACTCAAATTACATGTGCGATCTTCGTGTGGTATTATCCCAGCTGTTGTAGCGATTTGACGACTGTCAGTGAAGATGATCATGTTCAACAATGGAAGTATGTCCATGCCAATGAGGCTTCCTTGTGAATTCGGTCCCACCCAGAAAGATGTCCATACGACTTCATCTTCATGTATTTGTAGTGGAACTTGGATACTTTTATGAAATATTGTGATACCTCCTCCAACTCCTTCAACTTCCATAGTTTCATCTGTTGTAGGTAGGTTCAGATCTGTTATTGAAATTGAGGCTCCTGTGTCAACCAGGATATCACATGGGTGGCCCCCTATTAATGCATTGATGAAAAGGCGATTGTCTCTTTTCTTACTAATACAGGGGGCCGCTGATTCCTATTGCGGACGCATAATTCCTTCTATGAGTTGACGGACTTGTGCTTCTGTCCATGTCTTCCCTTGAGAGGTTTCATCACGATTTTTCGCAGTGACTTGTTTAAATGATGGACCTTGAACTTCTGCTCCACCACCTTTAGCCCAGCAGTCTTTTCTTGAGTGGCCACGCTTTCCACAATTGCCGCAAACAACAATCTTATTCTTTGTGTCCATGTTGTATTGAGCTGTCGCCACTCCTTTTCGATTTGTCTTGTTTCCTTCTTCCTTGTTTGATCTCATTGCCATCTCTAGACTGCCAGCCCATTGCATAATTTGGTCATATGTTTCGCCTGGATTGACTCCAAGTGATAACGCTTGTTGGTATTTAGAGCTAAACCCATCCACAAGTGTGTCAGTGAATTGTACATCATCTCTGTCAGGTTGTTTCTTAGCGCAGAGAGCCCATCTCTCATAAGTGTTCCACTTACGCAGAGCATATTCGTCTGGAGATTCATCATCCTTTTGCTTAATCAATGTCACTGAAGTGAATGGAATTTTACCGCTTCCCAAGATTTCTTGGATTTCCTTTCGGAATACATCTAATGTTTTCCAAAGACCCAGGGGTCGTCCTTGGCCATCAACCCACAAGTCTACCCATTGGGCTGTTGTTATCGACGCTGGCAGGCGTTCCCATCGGTCTCTTGGGATTTTAGCTTTCACAATGGTGTGAATGTCTTTTAGTGTCATTTGATGTGCTTCAACCAGAGAGTCTAATTCTCGCCAAAACTCTGTGTTTGGATCTTGTCTCTTCAGAGGAGGCAAGGCTGAGAGAATGGCTTGTCGTTCTCCTGGAGTAAATGGTCTTTCTTCGGTCATCATCTCAGGTTGCGACTCTTCCCTTTTAATCACAGGTGAAGAAAATTCAGGACCGATTTTGTCGATTGTGATCACGTCATCATCTCTTGTCTCATCACCCCAGTCAGATCCATAATTATGAGCTGGTGTACATCTCATCATGTCTCTGCTTGGCTGGGCTGATTTAGATCTTGTTATTATTGGAGCTGCTTGTGCAGATGCAATATACATTTTGTCAACTGGACCTCCGTTTGATCTTGAAGCTTGAGGCTGCGTCAGAGGTTTAGATGAACTTGTATATTGTTCAGGCAAAGGTGGATAAATTGGTTTGTAAGGTGGAGGCGTTATTGTTGTCGCGGATTTCACTGGTGCTTGTGAATATTTCCTTTCAGCTTCAGTTATTATATTTGTCCAATCTGGATCAAATAAATCATCACTGGTTGTGTTTTCCTTCTCTGGACATGTGATGGACATGATTTTGTTTAATTTGTGGTATGCTTCAAGCTGAGGCCTCATAACTTCAACAAGCGGAACCGGACCACCATTTAAGTCGCAACAAATTCCACCTTGTTTCACAATCCAATTAGCTGCTAAAATTGGAAATGCTTTTGATTTTATCTTGTCTTTTTGGGACTCGAACCAGCTTAACTGCTCATTCATAGATGCATTAATGTCCAGTCCTTTTTTCAAAAGTTTAGTTAGTTTCTTGTTCTTCTTCTTTTCAAGATACCATTCAGCTATTGTGCTGCTGGTACAGACACTTGCTGCCATTTTCAAAGTGTCCAAAGTCTGTGCACTCAGAACAGTCTGTTAACTCAGAACAGCAGGGATGTATGTGTGCCTATGTGTGTGTGTGAATTATACGGGAGAGACAGCTGCAGGCTGTCTGTGTGTAAGTATGTGTGTGTGCTCAAAGCTGCAGGCTGTGTGTGTGTATAGGTATGTGTGTGTGGGGCTCCCTGCCTCTCCCCCTCTCCAACTGGATGTGTGTGTGTATGTGTATGAAGGTACAGGGCAATTCTGAAGGGAGGGGCTGCTTCGCGCTCTTTCTCTGTCCCTCACTCACAGAACAAAAGAAAAATTTAAAGAAAAGTTAACTCTAATGCTTTTCAGTATTTTAGTTTTCTTTTTAAAACTCAAAACAGTTTCTTTTTTTTTCTCTTTCCAAATATTTTGGATTTTATCTCAGGTTAATTTCTTTGGTATTTATTTTTTCCTTAAAGTTAACTCGGATCAGTCTCCTCAAATATTTGAACAGTTTTACGGTCAGGTTCAGAATGCCCACGATCCTAGCTAGTTACAAGGGCGCCTTTTATACTTGTATAACTCTAGCGTGTTTACAATGTTTTAGGGATTACTCTGCCATCATTTTTAAAACAGTCCCGCCACATTTAACCGCTTTGGTCAATCAAGTATCGCTTTTGTTAACTTCCCTCGTCTCCTTCTGAGAACGAATCTTCGGTGTGCTGGATGTTTTAGGGATTACTCTGCCTTCTTTAAACAGTCCCGCCACTATCCAACCACGTTGCAGTTATAACCAAGCAAATTTTACTAGCTTAACCGTTTTACAGCTAATTCCAAATTTCTGACTAGATGGTCTTTTTCTAAAAAAGATCCATCTCTATCCCAGCATTTCAAATATTGTTTGAGGTTTACTTTTCAGAGAACCTTAAATAAGCCTAATTCAATTTGATTATTTAATCTGATTAATTTTTATATAATTTTTCCTTATGTCCCATATTCATTGGCAAAACAACTGGTACTTAAAATAACACAGTTCTTTTCAGCATTTTAGTCACTGTCTCTAATTATCAGGCAGACTTATAACTTTTTAGAAAGGAAAAAAAGTCTTACCTGAAATGATTGAGACAAATGCCTGGGTATGCGATCCTGTTCGTGACGCCAAAAATGTAGATTTAAAATCTTCGTTTCCCCTTGTTATTTAATTTAATGAAAAGACACCAGTCATTCTGCCAATATATGTTATTTATTTTACCAATTTATATAAGACATAAGGGAGAGAGAGTATAATGGACCAGCAAAGATCGTCCTTGTTGCTTCTCTGTATTTTCTCCTCTCTCTCTGCCCAAACAAAGAACTTACACAGTACATATAGCTGTTCCAGAGAAACATCTGCCCAGGTGAAAAAGACGTTGTATTAAATGTATTAAAAATATATTTGAAATACAAATAGTGTGTTTATAATACATTTTTATTTACAACATGCTTATTTAAAGTGTACTAAAAATTTATTTTATTGCATTTTAGTATATTTCTAAAAAGTATACTAGAAGTACATTGGTAATAAATATATATTTAATTACACTTTTAAGAAATATACTATAGAAAAGCATACTTTGAATGTATTTATAAAAAGTATATTAGTAATATATTGGTAATAAATGTATGCTTTATTATATTTTTAATAAATATGCTAATGATAATTATACTTTAAATGTATTTCTAAAAAGTATATTAGAACTACATTGGTAATAAATATATGTTTAAATACACTTTTAAGAAATACACAATAGAAAAGCATACTTTTAATGTATTTCTAAAAAAGTATATTATTAGTACATTGGTAATAAATGTATGCTTAATTGTATTTTTAATAAATATGCTAATGACAATCATGCTTTAAATACGTTTCTAAAAAGTGTACTAGAAGTACATTGGTATTTAATTACATTTTTAAGAAATATGCTAAATACAAACATATTTTAATTGTATTTAAAAATGTTTTACTAGAAACGCAATGCTAATAAATATACACTTAATTACACTTTTAGAAATATGTTAAAAACAAACATAGTTTTAGTGAAATTTTAGTGTATTTACAGAAAGCATACTTGTTGCTAAATTAAAGTAATTTTTGTGTTTACTTTGTGTGTATAGCAATTTGTAACCTTATAACTTATTTAACCTTGTATAGGACTAGAGCAATATATTTTTAATATTTATGTTATACTGTAGCATGTGCTTCAGCCCTGCTTTAAAAAAATATTGTGAAAAACAAATGAGACATATATATAAGTTTAAAAATTACAAGTAATGCACTTCTATACTTCTGCATTAATTAATCAAATAGTCTTTTCCACAAAACTGAATACCAGTACTTGCACACATCAACATAAAAGATCAGGTGTACATACTAGAAAAACAAAATAAATTTGTTAAAGCTTGACTCTTACATTTGTTTAGCCAAAATGAATAAAAAACCTGTTTATAAAGCATGTTATGTTTATATTAACAGAGTTGTTTCTTTTTTTGTGGCCGTTAGTTAGTTAGTATTTCCAGCTGCATTCATTTGGACCAATCAGAGCCAATCTTTTCAAAACAAGCTTGCCGGCAATTGTCCAATCACACACTGCTATTTGAACTTACATGTTGGGTGGGGCGCGGACAGCGGATACTGACTGTCTGTGGTATTCCATTATAGCTTCGGATATTTCAACAGAAATCATGTATTTTCCAGATTTTGCTTTGTTATTTCACTGACTCTGACCTAGTGAATGTGGATAGCACCGATCTAATATTGAGAGAACACACGAGCAGATTACCAGGTCGTCAGCTCCCGCGAACAATTTAGCAGTGAAGAGGACAACGCAGAGGTGCACCGCCACGACATGGACAGAGCAAGATACTGCCAGAAAAGATCTTACTTCTTGGTGGTAAGTTTATTTGTTTAAGTGATTAGTATAATTGGCTTTATTCTCACTTTGGGTTTAGAAAATATTTTCAGAAGTTGATGTCGATGTTCTGTGGATTACTGCATTTCTGTTGATTTGACACTAAAGCGAGTTATCGTCTATCCATTGACGTCTATCAACTTAATGTTATAGATCTAGACAGTGACATAAAACAACTATAAAAACATTGCACACTGTGTTTGCAGAAAAAAGGTTATTTAGGTGATTACACAACAGGCTTGATTGTCCCTAAGTAACGTCTTGTGTTTTAAATATTATAATATATTTTAAGCTCTAATAAAACTTACACATTTGTGATATTTAATTCATAGTAAAATCTAATTAATTATTAGTAGGCTGTCAGTTTTCATGTCAATTCGATAAATAAATTAAGTTGTAATCACCAACTATAAGCTTTCACAAAACCAATTATGAAATATCTTGCACTGAGAAATTAAAACGATGTTAAATAATGAAATGAGAGATTTTATATTTAATATTTAGCCTAGCCAAGGAATTTGCACATTGCAAAGACATTTTTTTATTAAACCTGTGAGTAGATGAGGAGTAAGTAGTAGTTGATCCTCTTGATTTGTAACTTTTTGTTGGTGAAAAACAACAAAAACAGTCAATATAGTGTGTCATGTAGCAGCTAGTTAAGTGACCTATTATATATTAACACGTATTTGAAAATTGCGTCCCCCGCATGAATATGTATTTGCCTGATTATGCATTGAATTATGCAATCGCATAATCGTGTTTTTCTCGAGGGACTGATTTATATGATTTTATGTGTGGTATTCAGCTTTTTTACATTTAATCAAGTCGTTATCAGCTGTCACCAACTTGTAACTTTCAATAGAATGTTCTGTCTTTATTAATAATGAATAATTACTTTAATAATAGCGTGGAAGTTACAGTAATGGTTCGTTAAATCATTTAAACAAAATACAAATTATATATGAAGAACACAAACTAGTGTTTGTTCTGCCCTAACTTTGTATAACATGCAACTTTATTTTTTCTTGTAGAGCTTCCAGGGATATTAGCATTTCTCAAAGAGGCCCTGGAGTCCATGAAACGAGGTTCATTCAGCTCAAGCCCAAGATCATCTGAGCTGTGTCTTCCTGAAACCTCAGAAATGGTTAGAAAATCCTTTATGATAAAGAAAAATCCTATTTGTTATAATAATTATATCTGACTTTTTGTGCACTAATACTTCAGTAAGTGTTCTGAATTAAGTAACAAAGTGACAGCTTTTTATTAGAATTATAAATGAACAAGTTTATACTAATGCTTGTTTTTTTTTATTCTTTCCAGATTTCCCTCGGTGGTTCTGATGTCCCCAAAAGAGTCTATGGCAGACTGAACAAGTCACGAAGTTCTCTTTTTACTCACGACTTGGCCACTTTACTTTTTGCTATTGCATTTCACTTTGTTTGACTTAAAGGATTAGTTCACTTAAAAAAAAAACTTTTGCTGATAATTTACTCACCCCCATGCCAAGATATCCATGTCATTCTTTCTTCAGTTGAAAAGAAATTAAGGTTTTGGATGAACACATTCCAGGATTTTCTCCATTTAATGGACTTCATTGGGAACCAAACGGTTCAAGGTCCAAAAGACAGTTTCTGTGCAAACTGTTCAAAGGCCTTTAAACGATTCCAGACGATGAACAAGGGTCTTATCAAGCGAAACGATCGGTTATTTAAAAAAAAAAAAAAAACAACGTTTAAGTTTTATAAGCTCAAATGGTCGCCTTGCTCTGTTCTGTTATGCATGTTCATGACTCTCCTATTCAAACTCGTTCATCAAAATTAACAAATCTTTTTCCAAGTCATTAGGTTCATTCAACGAACGAAATGAATGAATTGACTCGAAAAAAGATTTGTCAGGGCTGCCAACTTTCAAGCATTCAGCACGAGACTCTCGCAATTGAGCCAATTCTCATGCTTTCATGACAAATTGACTGTTAGCCATTGGACCTTGAACCGTCTGGTTCCCATGTAAGTCCATTATATGGAGAAAAATCCTGGAATGTTTTCATCAAAAACCTTAATTCCTTTTCGACTGAAGAAAGAAAGACATGGACATCTTGGAAGACAGGGGGTGAGTAAATTATCAGCAAAATTTTTTTTTTAAAAGTGAACTACTCCTTTCAGTTAGTTTATTTATTTATTGTTCTGTTTAATACCTCTGCAAATCAATGCATTTTATGTTAATGTATTTTATTTAGTTTTCATAATGCTTTACTGATGTAGTGCATTAAAGTTTATCTTTCAAAGAGTGTTTGTGTGTTTTGTAGAAATATTTGTTTTGTTGAATTAAAATGTTTAACTGTATTTTTAATACATTAAAATATATTATTTTTATATTAAATGGTTTTTGGAAAAAAATATATTTTTAATATGTTAATAGTGGGTCCTACAGTGTTCTACTAATACATTATTAATAAGCTGAAATTATATTTAAAATATATTTAGAACGCATTAATGTGAAGCTAAAAATATACTAATGCTGTATTTCTAAAGTCGATTTAAAGTGTATTAAAATACACTTTAAATAAGTGCTATTATATTACATTAAATGTACTTAAAATGGTTCCATTTTAGCACATTTTAGTATAATAAAATATATTACTATTACCTTAAAATTGAACTTAAATACATATTAAAATACACTTAATATACTTGAAGTTGTTTCAATTTAGCACATTTAATACATATTTAATACGGTACATTTAAAATACATTAAGTATATCAAAATAAGTACAATTTAAATATATTTCCTTTTCACCTGGGTGCTCTCCATCAATCATTGAAATGTATATTCTACTTCGATGGAAAGAAACATAATACACTCAACTTCCCCCCAAAGTCCCCCAAACTCTGAAAGTCTTCCACATACAGTATTCAGAAAAGTTTGATTCATAAAAATGTAGATTATAAAAGATTATGAATATATATGAAAAGTATAAAAAATGTATATGAAAAGTGTAAATCACATGCATAATACTAACGATTATAATTATTAATAAAAACAATAAAAAAACTAAAAACAACATTAAATGATGAGATTGTGAATCTTCACAGTGAAAAGAAAACACCTTAGATGTGTTTCAGTGCATTGCATGACAGATCTAACTTGTTTCTCGTTATGCATATGCACGCAATAACTCGCTCTGTACAGTGAAAAGAAAACACCTAAGATGTGTTTCAGTGCATTACATGACATATCTAACTTGTTCCTCGTTATGCATATGCACGGAATAACTAACCTCTGTACAATGAAAAGAAAACACCTAACATGGGTTTCAGTGCATTGCATGACATATCTAACTTGTTCCTCGTTATGCATATGCACGCAATAACTAACCTCTGTGCAATGAAAAGAAAGCACCTAAGATGTGTTTCGTCGCATTGCATGACATATCTAACTTGTTCCTCGTTGCAATGAAAAGATATAACGTGATTTTGCATGCATTTCTATTTTACAAACTAATTTATTTGTGCACAGACGAGAAAACAATACATGAGCTCTACAGTGCATAGTATAGCTATTGAACTCATTTCTGGTAAAAGGGACCTCAGAAGTTTTTAAACAATATAAGCTTATTAGACACCTTTTGATGATATATAAGCTATACAAAGGTTCCTATTTGACCTACTGAACATAGTTCTGGCCCACGAGTACTAGATCTTAAACTTTCTAAACATGCTCATTGACTCCTTTTGCTGTTACTGCTGTTACTGTTATCTGACCCATTGAACTCATTTCTGGTCAAAGGGTACTTGATCATTAGGTTACTATACATTGATATTTACTACTTATGATGTTTTATGAGCAGGAAGATATTTGAACATATACTGAACATATATCTGTCCCACGAGTACTGATATTGAACTTTCTATACATACTAAATAGACTACTTCTTATGCTACTTCTTAGACTACTTCCTAGGCCTAGAGGTTCCTCATTGACCCACAAACATAGTCCTTGCCGACGAGTACTAGGTCTTGACCTTTTTGTATAAATTCTCATAGACTCCTTTTGATGCTTTTTAAGGCATATAGAATGTCCATATCTTAAGTATTTAACTCATGTCTGGTCAAAGGGTCCTCAAAAGTTTTTAAACAAGAAAAACTTTTAGACTCCTTCTGATATTACATGAGCTATAGATAGGTTCCTTTTTGACCTACTGAACATAGTTCTGGCCCACGAGTACTTGATCTTGAACATTCTAAACATACTCATTAACTCCTTTTGATGTTACTGAAGCCATACAAGAGTCCTTATTTTAACTACTGAACATATTTCTGGCTAAGGTGTTCTTTGAAAATCAGGATACTATACAGAATGACCTCTTATCATGTTATTTTAGCCAGACAGATATTTGACCTACAGACTGTATTTCTTGCCCATGTGTACTTGATCTTGAACTTTCTACATACTCATAGACTCCTTTTGATGGTTCCTAGGCCATATAGAATTGTCCACATCTGACCTATTGAAATTATTTCTGAAAAACTTATGGGCTCCTTTTGATGATATATAAATCAATTGCCAAAAACATTATAAAAACTCTATAGTAATTTGGACACTACCAACCACCTAGAAACACCATAGGAACCACACAGACTACCATAGTAACCACCTAAATCACCCTAGCAACCACCCAGAACACCTTAGCAACACTCTAGCAACCGCCTAGCAACCACCCAGAACACCTTAGCAACACCCTAGCAAGCAACCAACCCTAGCAACACCCAAGCAACCACCCAGAACACCCTAGCAACCACCTAAAAACACCCTAGTAACCACCCAGAACACCCTAGCAACACCCTAGCAACCACCCGGAATACCCTAACAACCACCTAGCAACCACCCAGAACACTGTAGCAACCACCGGGAACACCCTAGCAACCGGGTGGTGAGATTTGCCACTGCAAGCAGCACTTCACATTTTCTTCTGGAAATGTGCCATAAATGATATGCCCAATGAAATGATAAGCTAAATCATGCCCAAAAACATTACAGAAACTCTTTAGTAACCATATGTGAACACTACCAACCACCTTGTAACACCATAGCAACAACCCAGAATACAATAGTAACGACCTAAAACATCCTAGCAACCACCCAGCAACCAACACCAACAAAGAACACCCCAGCAACCACCTAGCAACACCCTAGCAACAATCCAGAACAACCTGGCAACCGCCTAGCAACATTAGCACCTAGCAACCACATAAAAACACCATAGCAACCACCCAGAATACCCTAACAACCACCTAGCAACCATACAGAACACCCTAGCAACCGGGTGGTGAGATTTGCCACTTCAGGCTCAACTTCACATTTTCTTCTGGAAATGTGCCATAAATGTGTTCCTGGTGGTCAAAAATTGATCTATGTATATCTAATATAACATCAGAAGAAGTCTAAAAGTTTACATTGTTTTAAACTTTTTGAGGAACCTTTGACAAGAAATGAGTTCAATGACATCACGAGAAGTAAATCTATCGGTATATTAACTCACAGATCAAGTACCCGTGGGACATAAATGTGTTCCTGGAGGTCAAAAATTGACCTATGTATAGACGAATCCGACGAGCGTTCTGTGTAGGCTGCCATCTTGTGGCGACGCCATTACTGAGCTGTTACACAGGCATATAGACATATGCACCGGTATGTAAACAAACCTAGGTGATAACGCGAACTCACCCTCGATGACAGCTACAGCCAGGCAGAATGACTTGTTGGTTTGATCTGTGACTGCAGTGGCCTCCAGTCACAGATGAAGGTACAAACGATCTTACAGATTAACGTTATTTATGAAAATAGCTTGGCAAGCTAGCTAGGCTAACGTTTGCTAACGAGGAAACTATAAAAAAATCTGTCCATTTGGCAACAATAAATAAATGAATGAAATCAAATAAACAAATTCATGTTTTTCATTTGTGTCCATTATTTATCTCATTTTCACATTGCAACAGGCAAGGGTAAGGTAAATGTTACAGCTAGAAAGTATACATAATATCGACCAATTAGTGTTTTTAAACCATGGAAAGAGGTCAATATAACAGCAGGAAAACAATTATGTCACATAACGTTACATTTAGCTCAGGAAAGCCATTTAATGACCATAGCATGTTAATTTAATAGAAAAAAATAGCAAGAGAGGAGATTTTGCTGATCACTATATCACATATTTATTATATTTTTTTTACTTATGTCATTAAATAATTGTTATTATACGCGAATGTCCACGTCTTGTACTCGCCCAGGAAATCTGTAAACCGTACGGCACCAGACAAGGGCAGTCGACCCGGGGTATTCACAGTGTTTTCTCTTCAAAATTGAAATTTTACTGCCACCATTGAAACAATTTATAACGGAAACTGTTTACCCACTCGACATTATACAAGGGATAACGTTGTAACGTTAGTGACAGTCGTAAATCACGGGCTGTTTATTCCAGTGGACGCAAGTTGCAACTAAAACAATAGGAGGCAATGGCGCAACGCTACCCAGCAACAGCTCAGTAATGGCGCCCCGCTTACTTCCGGTAGTTTCGCCGGATTCGTCTATATCTAATATAATTGACCAATGTATATCTTATATAACATCAGAAGGAGGTCAAATATTTGTCTGGCTGAAATTACATCATGAGAAGTAAATCTCTCGGTATACTCACCCATAGATCAAGTACCCGTGGGCCATAAAAGTATTCATGGAGGTCAAAAATTGACCTATGTATAGCTAATATAACATCAGAAGAAATCCATAAGTTTATATTGTTTTACACTATTTTGAGGAACTTTTCACCAGAAATGAGTTCAATAGGTCAGATATGGACTTCTCTATGGCTTCTTAGGAAGCGTCTATTGGAGTCTATGAGTCTGTATGGAAAGTTCAAGGTCAAGAACTTTTGGGCCAGAAACATGTTCAGTAGGTCAAATATTTGTCTGGCTGAAATGACATCATGAGATGTAAATCTCTCTGTATATTAACCCACAGATCAAGTACCCGTGGGCCATAAAAGTATTCATGGAGGTCAAAAATTGACCTATGTAATATAACATCAGAATGTTATATTACA
This sequence comes from Pimephales promelas, assembly GCF_016745375.1. Next base: position 2,553,419 of record NW_024122001.1, read on the forward strand.
TAGTCTATGAATATGTAAGGAAAGTTCAAGATCTAGTACTTTTGGGCCAGAAACATGTTTATTAGGTAAAATATTTTTCTGGCTGAAATGACATCATGAGAAATACATCTCCAACCAACCAGAACACCTTAGTAACCACCAAGCAACAGCATAGCAACCACCCAGAAGAACACCCTAGAAACAAACCAGAACAACCCAGCAACCACCCAGAACACCTTCGCAACCACCCAGAATACCCTAGCAACCGCCTAGCAACACCCTAGCAACCACCCAGAACAGCTTTGCAACCACCCAGAATACCCTAGCAACCACATAGCAACACCCTAGCAACCACCCAGAACACCGTAGCAACCTCCCAGAACACCCTAGCAACCGGGTGCTGAGATTTGCCGCTTCAAGCTCCACTTCACATTTTCTTCAGGCAATGTGCCATAAATGTGTTCATGGAGGTCAAAATTGACCAATGTATATCTAATATAACATCAGAAGGAGTCTAAAAGTCTATATTGTTTTAAACTTTTTGAGAAACCTTTGACCAGAAATGAGTTCAATATGTCAGATATGGACTTCTCTGTGGCTTAGGAATCATCTGTTGGAGTCTATGAGTATGTTTGGAAAGTTCAAGATCAAGTACTTTTGGGCCAGAAACATGTTCAGTAGGTCAAATATTTGTCTGGCTGAAATGACATCATGAGATGTAAATCTCTCGGTATATTAACCAACAGATCCAAGTACCCGTGGGCCATAAAAGTGTTCATGGAGGTCAAAAATTGACCTATGTAATATAACATCAGAATGTTATATTGCATGGTCTATGAGTATGTATGGAAAGTTCAAGATCAAGTACTTTTGGGCCAGAAACATGTTCAGTAGGTCAAATATTTGTCTGGCTGAAATGACATCATGAGATGTAAATCTCTCGGTATATTAACCCACAGATCAAGTACCCATGGGCCATAAAAGTGTTCATGGAGGTCAAAAATTGACCTATGTAATATAACATCAGAATGTTATATTACATAGTCTGTGAGTATGTGTGGAAAGTTCAAGATCAAGTATTTTTGGACCAGAAACATGTTCAGTAGGTAAAATATTTTTCTGGCTGAAATGACATCATGAGAAGTAAATCTCTCGGTATACTCACCCATATATCAAGTACCCGTGGGCCATAAATGTGTTCCTGGAGGTCAAAAATTGACCTATGTAATATAACATCAGAATGTTATATTGCATGGTCTATGAGTATTAGGGGTGGCACGGTTCACAAAACCCACGGTTCGGTTTGTATCACGGTTTTAGGGTCACGGTTTTCGGTTCTGTACGGTTCTTGTTATTTTTTCTTTTAATCTTTAACACTCCAGAAATGTACTTCAGCATGTGATATATAGCTTAATTATCCACACTTTAGGATACAGTATTAAAAAAATATATATTATATTCATGCAATCATGCACAAACTGAATTTGACTCTTTGACTTTAAGCACATTTTGGGACTATCTCAGAGGAAAGCTAGGTGAGATTTAGATACAGCAAGAGAGAAGAAATTGACATGCTTTTTGTTTATTTGGCAAAAAAAGGAGAATGTGTATCACTATCTCTACAAGAACTTGTGCATTTTTATCACATAAATCTTATTTACACAAAGAAATTAACTTTCATGTATCAACTGCTAACTTTTGTAGCTCTTACCAAAATTCTATCTTTTAAAAGAAAAAGAGAGGAACTCTTAAAACACTGTCTTTTAAATGTCAATATACATGAAACCTCATTGCCTATAGATAATTAAGCTATAGCAATAGCAAAGGCCATAAACATAAAGTGAAATTGAAGTTCAACCTCAACACAAAAACAGTATCAACAATGCTTCTATTCCCAAAATGTGAGGGTACTTTTTTCCACTTAAAATTAAAGTGCAGGGTTTGGAAACGTAGGACCGAAGCTCTTATAAAGTGCCACTGTAGTTAAATTAAAATATCATAACATGAAATCCAAAATGTTCCCACACACTATACTTATACCATAGACTTATACGACGCTGGCGAATCCTCCAACTCCCTCATCTCTCCCACTTGCCATTTCTCCGCGTGCCGTGACCTGCAGCGCTCCATACTCCACTTTTACTGGCTTGTTTATTAACTTGAACCGGCGCTGCACAGAGCGATCGGAGCCGACTCGCGCTAGATTGATGTTATTCACCGGTCGCTCTGTGCAGCGCCGGTCCAAGTCGAACAAGTTTATGTCGCGCGAAAAGAAAACACACGTCACATACGGGCACGAGGTTACATTGCGCATGCGTCGAACCGTGAGACGGACACGCGCTCCGAACCGAGACAAGCGAACCGAACGGTTCGGGTGTTTTTTCATGTACCGTGCCACCCCTAATGAGTATGTATGAAAAGTTCAAGATCAAGTACTTTTGGGCCAGAAACATGTTCAGTAGGTTAAATATTTTTCTGGCTGAAATGACATCATGAGAAGTAAATCTCCAACCAACCAGAACACCCTAGCAACCACCAAGCAACAGCCTAGCAACCATCCAGAACACCCTAGAAACAAACCAGCACAACCCAGCAACCATCTGGCAACACCCTAGCAACCACCATTAACACCCCAGCAATCGCCTAGCAACACCCCAGCAACCGCATAGCAACACCATAGCAACCACCCAGAATACCCCAGCAACCGCCTGGCAACACCCTAGCAACCACCCAGAACACCTTCGCAACCACCCAGAATACCCTAGCAACCGCATAGCAACACCATAGCAACCACCTAGAATACCCTAAAAAAAACTCCTAGCAACCACCCAGAACACCCTAGCAACCGGGTGCTGAGATTTGCCGCTTCAAGCTCCACTTCACATTTTCTTCAGGAAAAGTGCCATAAATGTGTTCATGGAGGTCACAATTGACCTATGTATATCTAATATAACATCAGAAGGAGTCTCTATATTGTTTTAAACTTTTTGAGAAACCTTTGACCAGAAATGAGTTCAATATGTCAGATATGGACTTCTCTGTGGCTTAGGAATCATCTGTTGGAGTCTATGAGTATGTTTGGAAAGTTCAAGATAAAGTACTTTTGGGCCAGAAACATGTTCAGTAGGTCAAATATTTGTCTGGCTGAAATGACATCATGAGATGTAAATCTCTCGGTATATTAACCAACAGATCCAAGTACCCGTGGGCCATAAAAGTGTTCATGGAGGTCAAAAATTGACCGATGTAATATAACATCAGAATGTTATATTGCATGGTCTATGAGTATGTATGGAAAGTTCAAGATCAAGTACTTTTGGGCCAGAAACATGTTCAGTAGGTCAAATATTTGTCTGGCTGAAATGACATCATGAGATGTAAATCTCTCGGTATATTAACACACAGATCAAGTACCCGTGGGCCATAAAAGTATTCATGGAGGTCAAAAATTGACCTATGTAATATCACATCAGAATGTTATATTACATAGTCTATGAATATGTATGGAAAGTTCAAGATCTAGTACTTTTGGGCCAGAAACATGTTTAGTAGGTAAAATATTTTTCTGGCTGAAATGACATCATGAGAAATAAATCTCCAACCAACCAGAACACCCTAGCAACCACCAAGCAACAGCATAGCAACCACCCAGAACACCCTAGAAACAAACCAGAACAACCCAGCAACCACCCAGAACACCTTCGCAACCACCCAGAATACCCTAGCAACCGCCTAGCAACACCCTAGCAACCACCCAGAACAGCTTCACAACCACCCAGAATACCCTAGCAACCACATAGCAACACCCTAGCAACCACCCAGAACACCTTCGCAACCCCCCAGAATACCCTAGCAACCGCATAGCAACACCATAGCAACCACCCAGAATACCCTAAAAAAAAAAAACCTAGCAACCACCCAGAACACTGTAGCAACCTCTCAGAACACCCTAGCAACCGGGTGCTGAGATTTGCCGGTTCAAGCTCCACTTCACATTTTCTTCTGGAAATGTGCCATAAATGTGTTCATCGAGGTCAAAATTGACCTATGTATATCTAATATAACATCAGAAGGAGTCTAAAAGTTTATATTGTTTTAAACTTTTTGAGAAATCTTTGACCAGAAATTAGTTCAATATGTCAGATATGGACTTCTCTATGGCTTAGGAAGCATCTGTTGGAGTCTATGAGTATGAATGGAAAGTACAAGGTCGAGTACTTTTGGGCCAGATATATGTTCAGTAGGTCAAATATATTTCTGGCTGAAATGACATCATGAGATGTAAATCTCTCGGTATAATAACCCACATACCAAGGACCCGTGGGCCATAAAAGTGTTCCTGGAGGTCAAAAATTGACCTATGTAATATAACATCAGAAGGAGTCTATAAGTTTATATCGTTTTAAAGTTTTTGAGGAACCTTTGACCAGAAATTAGTTCAAAAGGTCAGATATGGACTTTTCCATGGCTTAGGAAGCATTTATTGGAGTCTATGAGTATGTATGAAAAGTTCAAGAACAAGTACTTTTGGGCCAGAAATATGTTCAGTAGGTCAAATATCTTTCTGGTTGAAATAACATCATGAGAAGGATCAATTAATTACCCATAGGCTAGAAACATGTTCAGTAGGCCAAAAAGGAACCTATGTATATAACATCAGATTGTCATGATAGATCAGACGGAAGCAATTGCAGTTAACTATTTATTGGAATGATGGTATACATAGACAGTCCCAATATCCAGGCACACAGGTTAGCAGCGCAGGGGCTCCAATGGTCAGAAGATAGTGCAGCGTGCAGTGGTGGTGGTGGTGGTGAAATCCAACGACGAACAGTAATCCAACATCCAACGAACAGTAATCCAACATCCAACGAACAAGAACCGGAACAAGAGAATCACACGACAGAACGAGAATGAGAACACACACACCGGGAACCACAAACAACGATCTGACAAAGGAGATGAGAAGTTGATGAGAATATATACACATGAATGATAGACTGCAGCTGGTGATGAGTGCTAATTGAGCGGCCACGCCCCTCTCATCAGCACACACATGCAACAATAACAGAAACACGAGACAAGAAGTAGACATAGGATTTACCAACCGTGACAGTACCCCCTTCCCTAGGAACGCCTCCTGGCGTTCCCAGGCTCCCTTACCTGCCGATTGTAATCATCGATAAGGGAGTGATCCAAGATGTCTCTAGCCGGTACCCAACTTCTCTCCTCCGGACCGTAACCTTCCCAGTCCACCAGGTACTGCAATCCGCGCCCCCTCCGTCTCGAGTCCAGCACACGATTGACCGAATAAGTGGGTTCCCCGTCTACGAGACGCGGCGGGGGGGGAACCGGGACTGGCGGATTAATGCGAGCATAAAAGACGGGCTTAATTTTGGAAACGTGAAATACGGGATGAATCCTTCTGTACACTGGAGGAAGATTCAGGCGGACTGTCACCGGACTAATGATTTTGGTGACAGCAAACGGGCCAATAAATTTAGGTGCAAGTTTATTCGAAACGGAACGGAGAGGAATGTCCTTGGTAGAAAGCCACACTTTAGAACCGACGACGTATACGGGAGGTCTCCGCCGGTGGCGATCGGCTTTGACCTTGGTGCGCGCCCCCACTTGGAGTAGAGTCTCACAGGCTCTAGTCCAAGTGCGGTGACACCGCTGGACGAAGGCGTGGGCGGAGGGGACCGCGACTTCGGATTCCAGACTAGGAAAAATAGGTGGCTGGTAACCTACACTACACTCAAATGGTGATAGGCCCGTGGATGACACTGGCAACGTGTTGTGGGCGTACTCCACCATAGACAATTGCTGGCTCCAGGAGGAAGGATTCTTGGACACTAAACATCGCAACGTTCTCTCCAAATTCTGGTTGGCTCGCTCAGTTTGACCATTGCTCTGGGGATGGAACCCAGAGGACAGACTGACAGTCGCCCCCAGAAGTTTACAAAACTCTCGCCAAAATTTGGACACAAATTGGGGTCCTCTGTCAGAAACCACATCTGTCGGGAGGCCATGAAGCCGAAAGACGTGGTCAACGACACTCACCGCTGTCTCCTTGGCTGAAGGTAATTTGGGCAAGGGAATGAAATGGGCCGCCTTCGAGAACCGGTCCACCACGGTCAAAACTACCGTGTGACCCTGGGAGGGTGGGAGGGCGGTGATAAAATCTAGTGCGATGTGGGACCAGGGTCTCGAAGGCACCGGCAGCGGTTGAAGTAACCCATCTGGAGGTTGATTGGAAGTCTTACCCGTGGCACAAACTGAGCAAGCCAATACAAAACTGCGAACGTCACGAGCCATGAGAGGCCACCAGAATCGTTGCTTAACCAAAAACATAGTACGATTGACTCCTGGATGACAAGCCACATTGGAACAATGGCCCCACTGAATGACGCTGGACCGTAACCTTTCCGGCACGAACAAACGGTTCGGTGGGCAACGAGTCGGAGGCGTTACCCCTTCTAAGGCCCTCTTGACCTTCGATTCGACCTCCCATGTGAGTGTAGAGATGAATAGATTCTCTGGTAAAATGCACTCGGGAGTAGACGGGCGATCGGAACGGTCAAAAATGCGCGATAAAGAATCGGGTTTGATGTTTTTGGAACCCGGGCGGTACGAGAGAGTAAAGTCAAAACGTCCGAAAAAAAGAGCCCACCGAGCCTGCCTGGAATTAAGTCTTTTAGCAGTACGAATGTATTCCAGATTCTTGCGGTCGGTCCAGACAATAAAAGGTACCCCTGACCCTTCTAACCAGTGGCGCCACTCCTCCAATGCTAACTTGACCGCCAACAACTCTCTGTTGCCAATGTCATAATTGCTTTCAGCAGGGGATAAACGATGCGAAAAAAACGCGCAAGGGTGCATCTTGTCGTCTGAAGGAGAGCGCTGAGATAACACTGCACCTACCCCCACCTCTGACGCATCGACCTCCACCACGAACTGACGTGATGGATCAGGGGTTATCAGGATGGGGGCTGAAACAAAGCAACCCTTCAGTTTGCCAAACGCAGCTTCCGCTGCGTCTGACCACCTGAACGTCGTTCTGGGGGAGGTCAAGGCAGTCAGAGGTGCGGCTAGTCGGCTGAAATTGCGAATAAAACGCCGGTAAAAATTGGCGAACCCCAGAAACCTTAGTAGGGCCTTACGGGAATCTGGACTTGGCCAATTCACCACAGCCTTAACCTTGTCAGGATCCATGCGCATTCCCTCAACCGAGATGATGTGACCTAGAAAAGGAACAGACTGTGCATGAAAAACGCATTTCTCCGCCTTGACAAAAAGCCCATTCTCTAACAACCTCTGAAGCACTTGTCGAACGTGTTGCACATGTTCCTGGAGAGACGAAGAAAAAATCAATATATCATCCAGGTAGACATATATGAATTGATCGACCATGTCTCGCAACACGTCATTGACAAGTGCTTGGAAGACCGCTGGGCTATTGGAAAGGCCGAAAGGCATAACCAAATATTCAAAGTGCCCCCTAGGGGTGTTAAAAGCAGTCTTCCATTCATCCCCCTCCCTGATGCGGACCAAATGATAAGCATTCCTTAAATCCAGTTTTGTGAAGATAGATGCTCCTTGCAACCTCTCGAAAGCTGAAGACATCAACGGCAAAGGATAAGTATTCTTTACCGTGATGTTGTTCAACCCCCGGTAGTCAATACAAGGTCGCAATGATCCATCTTTCTTCCCCACAAAAAAGAACCCCGCCCCCGCTGGAGAAGAGGAAGGGCGGATGAATCCCATTGCTAGAGAATCAGAAATGTATTTCTCCATGACCTCTCTCTCTGGGACAGAGAGTGAATATAACTTGCCCTTAGGCGGAGACGTACCTGGCAATAAGTCTATAGCACAGTCATAGGGACGATGCGGAGGAAGAGAATCAGCCCGAGACTTACTGAACACTTCCTTCAGATCCCGATACTCCGTGGGCACGTTTGACAAATCCACTGTCTCCTCCTGTAACACATGAACAGAAATAAACGAACAGGCAGACACAAGACAGGACTTATGACAAAAACTGCTCCATGATGCCACCGATTGGAGTTGCCAGTCTATTTTGGGGTTGTGACGGGTGAGCCATGGGTGACCAAGAACGATGGGTGCTAGTGGAGTGTCCAGAATGTAAAAGGAAATAGTCTCAGAATGATTGCCGGATGTGATGAGTGTGATGTCTTCGGTGACCAGTGAAATCGTGGGGAGTCTCTGTCCATTGAGGGTGTGAACGTCGATCTGGTGTGAAAGGGGTTTGAGGGGAATTTGAAATCTTAGTGCAAATGAATGGTCCATGAAATTACCCTCCGCCCCTGAGTCCAGTAGTGCCCGACAATCGTGGAGGTGAGTTGACCATCGGAGCCTTACCGGGAGGAGGGTAGATGTCAATGAGGTGCTTTCGGCAGAGATCCCACCCGACAGTAGCCTCATATTTACTGCCGGGCTGGGCCCTTTTAACGGACACATGAAAGCGAAATGTCCCGCTCCACCACAGTATAGACAAAGGCCCAGGGATCTCCGTCTCTCCTTCTCCTCCCGGGAAAGCCGGGCTCGACCCACCTGCATGGGTTCGTGATCGTTGATGGGGCTGACCGCGCCCTTGCCTCCTGTATGCTGCCCCTCGATCCCTCCAGGCAAATGATCAGGCTGAAAACGTTTGCTGACTCGAGACAGTCGTGTATCCACTCTCAGAGCCAGCGCGATGAGATCGTTAAGTCGGGTGGGCAGGTCCAGGGCGTAGATCTCCTTCTGGACGCGGTCAGCCAGCCCATGCAGGAACATGTCCCACTGCGCCTCCTCGTTCCATCGGCTCTCGGCTGCCAGGGTTCGGAATTCAATAGAAAAGTCAGATACGGATCTCTCTCCTTGGCGAAGTTCCGCCAGTACCCTGGCAGCCTCTCTTCCTGACGCGGCCCGGTCAAATACTCGCCGCATCTCTTCAGAGAGCCTCTGGAACGAGGAACAGCATTCGTCCTGGTTCTCCCACACCGCTGTTCCCCATAGCGCCGCTCTCCCAGTCAGAAGCGTCAGCACGAATGCCACCTTGGTCTGTTCTTTGTGAAACGTCCTGGGTTGCAGGGAGAAATGCATAGAACATCTGGTTAAAAATGTTCGGCAGAAATTTGCTTCACCTGAGTAAGGTTCGGGGACCGGAAGACGAGGCTCTGACTGGGATGGGTCCGCTGGTGGTGATGGGGGTATCAGCGGCGGGGGTGGCGCGGTGGGAACACGAAGATGTTGAAGCTGTTGGGTGAGCCCGGACACCTGCGCCACTAACGCCTGGACAGCACAAGCAGTATCGTTGAGGTTCCTATCTTGAATGTCCATTCGTTGAATACTGCTATTAACAAACTCATCCATTGAGCTCGAGTAGTTTCCCGCTGCTTCCACGCTTTGGTCAGATCGTTCTGTCATGATAGATCAGACGGAAGCAATTGCAGTTAACTATTTATTGGAATGATGGTATACATAGACAGTCCCAATATCCAGGCACACAGGTTAGCAGCGCAGGGGCTCCAATGGTCAGAAGATAGTGCAGCGTGCAGTGGTGGTGGTGGTGGTGAAATCCAACGACGAACAGTAATCCAACATCCAACGAACAGTAATCCAACATCCAACGAACAAGAACAAGAGAATCACACGACTGAACGAGACTGAGAACACACACACCGGGAACCACAAACAACGATCTGACAAAGGAGATGAGAAGTTGATGAGAATATATACACATGAATGATAGACTGCAGCTGGTGATGGGTGATTGCTGATGAGTGCTAATTGAGCGGCCACGCCCCTCTCATCAGCACACACATGCAACAATAACAGAAACACGAGACAAGAAGTAGACATAGGATTTACCAACCGTGACACAGATTGAGTCTATCAGTTGATATTATTTAAAAACATTTGAGGAAACATAGACGAGAAATTAGTACAATAGGTCAGATATGGACTTCTCTATGGCTTAGAATCAAGTACCCGTGAGCCAGAAATATGTTCACTAGGACAAAAAGGAACCTATCTATAGCTTACAAATCATCAAAAGTCAATAAGTTAATATTTATTAAAACCGTTTAGGACCCTTTGACTCTTTCGCATGGATTCTACTACTAATTCTTTTGTGCACTGACGAAAAAACATCACTTGAGCGGTCGTGCAATGCAATAACTTACTCGTTCCTTTGTGCAACAGAGGAGCGCATGCAATATCTAACTCATTCCGTTGTTCAACGAAAACACATCTAACGTCTAACGTTGTGCATTAAAGAATATGCACGCAATAACTAACATGTTTCTATGTGCAATGAAAAGAAAACACCTAATATGTTTCATTGGATTGCTTAAAGATCTAACTTGTTCTTCGTTGCAATGAAAAGGCATAACGTGATGTTTTCTCGTCTGTGCACAAACAATCTAGTTTGTAAAATAGAAATGCATGCGAAAGCACATGCATACATTTTCTTTTCATTGCAAAGAGGAACAAATTCGATATTTTATGCATTGCAATAAAACAACACTCGTTGCTTTGTGCAATGAAGAGATGTGGATTGTGCATGAAGAACGTTGTGCATCAAAAATACCATATATGTAATATGCACTTTATTGCATTCAAGAACTAAACCCTTCCTTAGTGCATTGACTGGATAACGTGTGTTGTTTCATTGCAATTCTTACATGTTCTAACTTATTTTTCTTTGCAATGAAAAGAAAAGATAAAACACTAGTGCTTTTCCATGCATTTCCATTCTACAACTAATTAATTTGTGTTTTGACGAGAAAACATCAAAAGAGCGATCGCTTTACAATGCACACACTAACTTGTTCCTTTGTGCAACGAAGAGATTTGCAATGCTTGTGCTTTAGGATTGCATTGCACATGCACACGATAACTAACCTCTGTCCAATGAAAAGAAAACACCTAAGATGTGTTTCATTGCATTGCATCTAACTTGTTCCTCGTTATGCATATGCACGCAATAACTAACCTCTGTGCAGTGAAAAGAAAACACCTAAGATGTGTTTCAGTGCATTGCATGACAGATCTAACTTGTTTCTCGTTATGCGAATGCACGCAATAACTCACTCTGTGCAGTGAAAAGAAAACACCTAATATGTGTTTCAGTGCATTGCATGACAGATCTAACTTGTTTCTCGTTATGCATATGCACGCAATAACTCGCTCTGTGCAGTGAAAAGAAAACACCTAAGATGTGTTTCATTGCATTGCATGACATATCTAACTTGTTCCTCGTTATGTATGCATGCAATAACTATCCTCTGTGCAATGAAAAGAAAACACCTAAGATGTGTTTCATCGCATTGCATGACCTATCTAACTTGTTCCTCGTTATGTATGCATGCAATAACTATCCTCTGTGCAATGAAAAGAAAACACCTAAGATGTATTTCATCGCATTGCATGACCTATCTAACTTGTTCCTCGTTATGCATATGCACGCAATAACTAACCTCTGTGCAGTGAAAAGAAAACACCTAAGATGTGTTTCATTGCATTGCATGACATATCTAACTTGTTCCTCGTTATGTATGCATGCAATAACTATCCTCTGTGCAGTGAAAAGAAAACACCTAAGATGTGTTTCATTGCATTGCATGACATATCTAACTTGTTCCTCGTTATGTATGCATGCAATAACTATCCTCTGTGCAATGAAAAGAAAACACCTAAGATGTGTTTCATCGCATTGCATGACCTATCTAACTTGTTCCTCGTTATGTATGCATGCAATAACTATCCTCTGTGCAATGAAAAGAAAACACCTAAGACGTATTTCATCGCATTGCATGACCTATCTAACTTTTTCCTCGTTATGCATATGTGTAGCAGTTTTACTCTGGTTGTGTTTATTTTCTATTCAATGAAGACAACGCAGATTGAAGAGGTCTCAGGATCTTTATTCTGCAGAAATACAGAGCACAATTAATACTCTTTTTTCCGTGGGATACACGTCTCTCCCTCTCAGTCTCATACAGCTCATACAGCACAGACAGCAGCACGCTCGTCAGATGAGCGAGAGAGAGCACACCCGACCCCGTCAGCGGAAAATGTGCTTCTCAATATGGCGCTGATCGCACATCGCACGAGCTATCGTTGCGTCACCAATATGTGCCCCATATACAACAGTATTCTGCATAATTGGTTCCCACTAGAACTATGTACATTTTATAGGATTACAACTCACACAAAATACGAAAACAAAAATAGTTAAGTTTTGATGAAGTTCACTAACAATCTTAATTATATTTCACAATTTTTTTTAAACCAGCTACATACTCCCCGCTGAACTTCACAAAACTAGTTCAATATGGATAAGTAGCTGTTCAAAAAGCTACACACAGAATCAACAATTGACTCTCAACACACTTGAAACAGCAACGTATGCTTCCCGAACCACAGGGAAAGTGACCCAAGCAGGCTGATCAGACCAACAAAGGGAACACTTGTAAATAGGGTGCCCCAAACACCACTACTTAAGCGTCTATGTGACAGTTACTTTCTTTTTCTAAATTGTGAATTACGCCTCTGCCAACTCAGTGGGAGATTTTGAATAGGCTCAAAGGAAACACTCCCATACTACTCATGTGACTGTTCAATCCATTTTATGACAATAAAGACCCTGCAACTCCATTAACTGAACTGGTCATAGTCATTTTTTGGGTCATGTTCTGGATTAATCTGTTCACAGGATTCACAAGCCTGCCAAACCTGGTTCTGACTTGAGTAACCACCTGATTAGGAGGCGAAGCCACAGGATCAGAGGACTGTATATCGTCAAATGAACCTCCCACTGGAGCTGATGTCACTGTATCATGTATTAATCCTCCATTACTTGAACGTTCAGAAACATTATCACATCCGAAAGAATCATCCATAGTTGTTGAAAGCACAGATTGAGCAGAATCAGGATCCACTGCTACTGGAGGGAAACTCTCTCTCTTAGAGGATGTCCTGCCCAAGTCAGCATTTGGAGCCACAGCCCCTGCTACCCAGCTGGCAGTTCGATCAGCGTTGCTGTATTCAGACATGGGTGTTAGAGCATTGCTCAAAGCTACTTCACTGCAATCATCAACTGATTCAGTGCCTCCACTGAATGAGGGTTCAATTTCCTCAAACTCGATAGGCAGAAAGTTTGCTTGGAGGAGCAAGTTTCTATGAACAGTCTTTTCCTGACCAGTGTGGGTGTTGCAGATTCGGTAGGTGTGACATTGAGGATTAAAGGCAACGACTGTATATGGAATGGACTCCCATTTATCTGCCAATTTCTTACGACCACGCTCACCCTTGTTGGCAAGCAATACTTGATCCCCAACTTCAATACTGCGACCTTTAGCCCTCTTGTTGTACAAGTCTGCCTGGCGTCGCTGACTGGCCTCAGCATTCTTCTGAGCAAGTATCAAAGCTTCTTTCAAGTCATTCCTCAATCTCTTCACGTACACATCATAGTCAATGACGACGTCATCCCTCTCCACACTGCTGAACATTACATCCACTGGGAGTCTTGGAATCCTGCCGAACATCAAATAAAAAGGTGCAAATCCAGTAGACTCATGGGCGGTGCAGTTATAAGCAAAGGTCAGCGATTGCAGCATCTGCGGCCAGTGTTGCTTGGCCCTAGGTGGCAGCGCCCTGATCATACCGCCCAGAGTTCTGTTGAATCGTTCAACATGACCGTTACCCATAGGATGATACGCGGTTGTTCTAGACTTCCTCACTCCAGCAACGAGTAGCAATTCATGAATAAGTTGGCTGCAGAAATTGGCACCTTGGTCCGAATGGATCCTCTCTGGGAAACCATATACACAGAAGTATCTGTCCCACAATAGCCGTGCAACTTGTTTCGCCGATTGGTCTTTACAAGGGAAAGCATGGGCCATCTTAGTAAAATGATCAGTTAGGACCAGGACATCCATGCTGCGACCACTGGAATTCTCCGCAGACCAAAAGTCTATGCAAACCAATTCAAGGGGGCTTGATGTTTTGATGCTTTCCAGAGGAGCTCTCCCTTCAGGTTCTGAAGTTTTGCTAACCACACATCGTTTGCAACATTTAACATGTTCACGCACGTCCCGTTCCAAACTGACCCAAAAGAACCTCTGTCTCGCAAGGGATAAAGTCCTACCCTGACCTTGATGCCCAGCTTCATCATGAATGCCCTCAAGAACCTGCTTCACCAGCGAACTTGGAACAACATACTGTAGCCTCCTTTTTTTCGTCAGGACATCCTTGGACACTCTGTAGAGTATTCCATCAAGCATTTTGAACTTCTCCCACTGTTTAAGTGTCTTTATTACCTTGTGAGTTTCCCCAGTTCTCTCACGTCTAGATGGCTTCCGTCCTCTACTTACATAGAACAAGACCCTTGACAGCGTTGAATCATCCTGCTGCTTCTCCTGTAATTCCCTCAAAGAAAAAACAGGCAGAGGATTAAGACCTGGAGACCATAACTGGTGTGTATCCTGAGTGAGCCACTGGGCCGCTCGATCCCTTGTGCCTACTTCCCACTCTGTGTGAACATCAAGGATTGCTGACACCTCAACACTGGTAAGTGAACATGATTCAGAGAATGCAGAGGGACAATGTTCAACATTACAGGTGTTTGCGCTCAGCCTGAACACTTCTTGAATGGTGTTATCATGGACTTGCTCGGCCTCCTCAAGTAGCGCACTATACGGCTCTGACATCATCCTCTGACTGACACAATCACGGATGAAGGGTTGCCTACTCAAAGCATCTGCGACCACATTTCTACTGCCGGGTATGTATTGGATGCTGAAACTATAGGGGGCCAGCTTGGACACCCACCTCTGCTCACACGCATCAAGCTTTGGCTTTGTCATGATGTATGTTAAGGGATTGTTATCCGTCCAGACAGTAAAGTCATGTCCCTTCAACCAGTGACTGAACTTGTCGCAGACGGACCACTTCAGGGCCAAAAACTCAAGACGATGAGCAGGGTATTTAGCTTGTGCACGAGTGAGAGCTTTACTGGCAAAGGCAATAGGACGTGCCTTAAATTCCCCTTCTGGTACTTGTGACAGTACAGCTCCTAATCCATCCATAGACGCATCTGTACATAGAACGAATGGTCGGCTGAAGTCAGGGTGAGCTAGCACAACAGATTCTAACAGAGCTGTCTTTAGTTTTTGGAACGCCACACTCTGTTCATTTTTCCAATCACTGGGATTCAGTCTCCTAAATGACGCAGTGCCTCTCACAGTGGCCTTTTTTACTCTGGGTGCAGCTGTCAAGGTGAACAATGGCTTCGCTATACTGGAGCAGTTTGGAATGAAGTTTTGATAATATAGCACCATTCCCAAAAATGACCTTATCTTTTTCTGCGAAGGTGTCACTCCATCTGGCATCATCAGGTCAGATTCAGATATGGCAGAAATGGCACTAACTTTGTCTGGATCCGTTGCCACTCCAGTGTTGTCAATGACATGCCCCAGAAATTTCACACTTCTCCTCAGAAAATGACACTTTTTCGGGGCTAACTTCAGTCCATGTGCCCTGAGCCTAGCGAACACCAGCTCAAGCCGCTCAATGGCTGCCTCCTCACTTGGAGCGTACACCAGAAGGTCGTCGAGATAGCATAACAACGTGAGGAAGTTCTGATCCCCGAAGATGTTGATCATGAGCCGCATAAAGCTGGCTGGACTGTTACAAAGCCCCTGCGGCAGACGGTTGAATTCATACAGACCCATATGAGTCGTGAAGGCAGTGAACTTCTTGTCTTCTTCAGACATCATGACGTTATAAAAACCAGAGGTTAAGTCCATCGCACTAAAGAAGACATTCCCTCCTAGGGCTGCTAAACAGTCTGCCTGATGAGGCAAGGGGTGGGCGTCCTTCACAGTTCGAGCATTTAGCCAGCGGTAGTCCACACACACTCTAAGGTCCCCATTCTTCTTCCATACCAACACAAGTGGAGAGGCCCACTCACTATTGGACTTGCGTATGATTTCCTGTTCCTCCATTTCAGAGAGAACGCTTCTCAGCTTCTGGTACTGTGCCGGTGGAACACGGCGGTATGGAAGTCTGAATGGACGATCGTCTGAAAAAACGAATATGGTGGACAAACTCATTAGCTTTTCCGCAATCCAGTTTGTGTTTGGAAAATACGTCCTCATACCTCCCAATGAGCTGTATCAGCTGACCTTTCCAATAATGGGATACTTCACAAGACTCGATGTCTAAATCACCAAGACCAAGTTTCTGCAGACTTTTACTTGGCCCCAAGTCAGTACAACCTCCCTCATCAATTCCTCCGATGCTCTGGCTCTGCACACTCACCATCTCATTACTGTTGTGATTAGAATGCACACTGAGATCCTCAACAGCTATAACAGGGAAGACATCGGCAATTTTCGAGTTCCTTCTCAGTGTAATAGCCTTATCAAGGGGATTCATGATTCTGACTGGGACCCATCCATCTCCAGACATAGAGGCTATGACTCTTCCCACCATGATACCTTTCTTGTGGGTCTGTGATTTTGGTGGCTCAATCACAATAGTACTTCCCATGGAAATAGGTGTGTTCGGAGGAAGTTTTCCCCACACGAGGTGTTCTTGTCGGGGCAACAAAGTGACGGCCTGAGCCAATTTTGCTGTGCCCACAATATCAGGAATTACACGACCCTTCCACCTGTTAATACCTGACAGCATGTTCAGAAACTGCTCGACTTCAGGTTCACCAGATGACTCAGGGCGATTCATGACGTTCCAATAGCTAGGAGTTTGCTTGAGTTGAGTGAGGATGAATTTAATGACATTAGTACCCAGAATCAACTGATCCCTCTGTCCCGGGACAACAAACGTGGGTACACTCACCAATGTGCCACACACATTCATCTGCAACTGATAGACCCGCTTCGGTCTGACTCGAACACCTCCACAGCCAACAAGAAGAACGCCCATGTGCGACTGGTCAACCTGTGCAGACATCCCCATACTCAACAGTTCATGCTCTGTGTCCTCATTGATTGTGCACGCCATAGATCCACTATCCATCAGCGCTTGAACTGGAACTTTGTCATTCAACATTACTGAAGTATAGAACAGACTGTCTGCCTTCTCCAACTTCATGACATTCTGAAATAAGACGATACCATCACCAGAGACAGACTTGCAACATTCATCATAAACAGAAAAATCATCGTCCACATTGAGGGTTTGATGCTTTGCACTCACATAATCCCCTCCCATACGTGAGTGAATTAGTTTCCCTGAGCGTGCGGGTCAGAAGCAGATGGACTAGCAGAGCTGACAACGTTGATGCATTGCTTCTGCTGATGCCCAATCTCCATGCATGACAAACATCTCCTTTCTCTCATACAATGTGAACAGGTGGAGTGATTCCTATCACCGCAGACTCTGCATGGGGAAAAACTGCGCCACTGAGTTGTTCTCTGTCGTGGGGCAGGAGCAGTCTGACTAGTGCGCTCCAATACCCTTTCCAGCATACTCAAGACGCGTTCCAAAGTGCCAGACTCCGAAGTTGCAGGAACGGCAGTCTTCGAACAATTTACAGGGACATTAATAGGTGTGTCCGATTTCAAAGTCTCTCCCTCTGTGACAGCATGAGGGTAGGTTGATAATTTAGCTGCAGCGACTTGGACCACATTAACATTATGTGCGACTGTAGACAGCTTTTTAGACTGAACTTCCCTCTGGTGCTCGTCAATGGCTTCTTGAATTTCTGCAACTGACCATTTACTGATAGGTTTACATCGAAACATGCTAGAAAGGTTCGGCTCCGAACAGTTTCTGATGAACATCATTGCGATTTCAGAACTCATGTCTTTCATCCTTTCGCCTTTTTTCTGCAAATGGCTACCTGCTAACTCAGCAGCTGCGTTCAATCTTACCCAGTAATCAACAGGGCACTCATTTACCATGGGTCGCGTTGCGTAAAAGTCAGCTAGCGGTAGACATGATCCAGGACTTTCACTGAAGTAACGCCTCAACACTTCATAGATGGTTACAGGGGAGACGGCTTCGTCAGGGCTGCTTTTGAGTCTGACCTTGACAATGCTCTTAGCCCTGCCTAGCAGGTGGCTCAGTATCTCGTCTACTTGATCTGTGTCAGAGCAATCCGCTTTGCGGAGATACAATTCCATTAACTCAATCCATTCCTGAACCGTATATTTGTCTGTGCCATCTCCTCTAAACATTGGGGGCTCTTTGACGTCTGGCTTGACCATCAGGGTGACATTAGTGAGATTGCGGCTAGCAATGAGGGTTCTGGCGCAACAGCACCTAATGGGACTGAACTGGAGGGTGTGACAGGGCTTTGGCTAGCTAACAGCCGTGTGACGATGGACTCCCCTATTTGACTGCCTAATTCACCGATAAGATCACGTAACTGCTCTGCAACGTTATCATTAGCATCACTAGGAGTAGAGGCAGTCGGCCCAACAGGATGTTCAGGTACGGTATCAGACGATTGGGGACTGTAGACTAATACTCTTGGTTTACCAATGACAGGTTCGTCCACCCTCAACAACCCTCTACCCCTCCCAAGATATGGAGTTATCATGTCATAGTCTTTCCTTACACCAGCCATAGTATCAATTTACAACAATGACAGAAAAAAAAAAAAAACTGGTCCAATGAATGTCCAATAAGTAAGAGGAGGAAAAACAACAGTTCGATAAGTCAGTCCACAAGAGGAAAAGAGGCAATTACTCGCTCTGTGCAGTGAAAAGAAAACACCTAAGATGTGTTTCAGTGCATTACATGACATATCTAACTTGTTACTCGTTATGCATATGCACGGAATAACTAACCTCTGTACAATGAAAAGAAAACACCTAAGATGTGTTTCATTGCATTGCATGACATATCTAACTTGTTCCTCGTTATGCTTATGCACGCAATAACCTCTGTGCAATGAAAAGAAAACAACTAAGATGTGTTTCAATGCATTGCATGACCTATCTAACTTGTTCCTCGTTATTTATGCATGCAATAACTATCCTCTGTGCAATGAAAAGAAAACACCTAAGATGTGTTTCATCGCATTGCATGACCTATCTAACTTGTTCCTCGTTATGCATATCCACGTAATAACTAACCTCTGTGCAATGAAAAGAAAACACCTAAGATGTGTTTCATTGCATTGCAAGATAGATATAACTTGTTTCTCGTTATGCATATGCACGCAAATAGCTAACCTCTCTGCAGTGAAAAGAAAACACCTAACATGGGTTTCAGTGCATTGCATGACATATCTAATTTTTTCCTCGTTATGCATATGCACGTAATAACTAACCTCTGTGTAATAAAAAGAAAACACCTAAGATGTGTTTCATTGCATTGCATGATAGATATAACTTGTTTCTCGTTATGCATATGCACGCAAATAAGTAACCTCTCTGCAGTGAAAAGAAAACACCTAACATGGGTTTCAGTGCATTGCATGACATATCTAACTTGTTCCTCGTTATGCATATGCACGCAATAACTAACCTCTGTGCAATGAAAAGAAAACACCTAAGATGTGTTTTCTCGCACTGCATGACATATCTAACTTGTTCCTCGTTATGAATATGCACGCAATAACTAACCTCTGTGCAATGAAAAGAAAGCACCTAAGATGTGTTTCGTCGCATTGCATGACATATCTAACTTGTTCCTCGTTACAATGAAAAGATATAACGTGATTTTGCATGCATTTCTATTTTACAAACTAATTTATTTGTGCACAGACGAGAAAACAATACATGAGCTCTACAGTGCATAGTATAGCTATTGAACGTCTCTGGTTACGTATGTAACCTTAGTTCCCTGAAGGGAACGAGACGCTGCGTGTAATCGCAATGGGAACGCCCCTGCGTGAGTGCGTATGAAGCACGTATGAAATCAGTCCAATGGCGAGAAGGAACGTCATAGGCGGGGTGACGTATCGACCAGGAAACTATAAAGCACACCACAAACACAAGCGCGACAGCTTCTGAAAAGACTGAAGCAAGTGCTCACGGGCATGCCGGGAGTATGGCGTGGACACGCAGCGTCTCGTTCCCTTCAGGGAACTAAGGTTACATACGTAACCAGAGACGTTCCCGTTCAGGGAACTTCGAGCTGCGTGTAATCGCAATGGGAACGCTAATACCAACGCCGCCATGCGAGCAGGTGCCCGTAGTGTGAGATCACGAAGCACATCCTGCTGAAAGCACCTGAGCTCCCGGGGTGGAGCTAAAGTCAAGATGGTAAAATTTCACAAATGTGTGCGGGGAGGACCACCCCGCTGCATCGCAAATGTCACTAATAGGAACTCCTGACACAAATGCCTTAGAGGCAGCCATACCCCGAGTAGAATGGGCACGGACAGCCAAGGGGGAAGGCTGACCTGCCGACTCGTAAGCAAGTGAGATGGCCTCGACCACCCACTTACTCAACCTCTGCTTCGATGCCGGACAACCTCTATTAGGAGGTCCAAAGCAGACGAACAGCTGCTCAGACTTTCTCCACAGGGCAGATCTGTGGACGTAGGCATCCAGGGCCCTCACAGGGCAGAGCAGATTTAACCTCTCCTGGTCTGAAGTCCGGAACGGAGGAGGACAGAAGGCCTGCAGGATGACAGGCCTGACAACATTAGTTGGGACCTTAGGGACGTACCCCGGTTTAGGGAGGAGAAAGGCCTTCGCCATACCGTGAGCAAACTCAAGGCACGAGGGAGAAACCGACAGAGCCTGAATATCTCCTATTCTCTTCAGGGAGGAGATGGCTAGGAGGAAAATGGTCTTTAAGGTGACAAATTTCTCAGGGACATCTTCAATGGGCTCCAACGGTGCCTGGCAGAGCCCCTCCAGAACAACCGCCAGGTCCCATGTCGGTACCCTTGTGCGCACTGCTGGCCTCAGCCTCAAAATACCACGCAGGAAACGGCTTACCAGTGGGTGTCTCCCGAGAGAAACTCCACTCAAAGGGACATGGTAAGCTGACAACGCCGCCACATACACCTTCAGTGTGGAGTGGGATAGCCCTGTGGAGAAACGCTCCTGAAGGAATTCCAGCACCGCCGACACCGGGCCGTTAACTGGATCCAACTGGCGCTCTCTACACCAAGAGGTGAACATTTTCCACCTCAAGGCATATAATTTCCTCGTGGACGGAGCTCTGGACTGGAGAATGGTCTCTACGACCTCAGCTGAGAGGCCTGACCCTATGAGCTGGGCCCCCTCAGAGGCCAGGCCCATAGTCTCCAGAGATCTGGGCGGGGTGCAGTATCGACCCGCACGCCTGGGAGAGAAGGTCCCCCCTGACCGGAATCTCCAGCGGAGACCCGTCCAGGAGAGAGACAAGGTCCGAAAACCAAACTCGGGCCGGCCAGTACGGGGCTATTAACAGTAGACTGACCCTGTCCCGGCGAACCCTCTCCAGAACTCCTGGGAGCAGAGCAATCGGGGGAAAGGCGTACAGGGGTGACCTCGGCCACTCCTGCACCATCGCATCCACCCCCAACGGGGCTGGTGGACTCAGAGCGAACCACAGCGGACACTGTGAATTCTCGCTGGAAGCAAAGAGGTCTACCTCGGCACGACCGAAATGATTCCAAAGGAGCTCCACCACCTCGGGGTGGAGTCTCCACTCCCCGGGCCTCGGCCCCTGCCTCGACAGGAAGTCTGCTCCCTGATTCAGATAACCTGGAATATACACCGCTCTTAAAGAGAGAAGTTTCCCCTGGGACCACAAAAGGATCTGGCGAGCCAGTTTGTACAGAGGGCGAGAGCGCAGGCCCCCCTGATGATTTATATAAGAGACCACCGATGTGTTGTCTGACCGGACGAGCACATGGTGGCCCCTCAGGTCTGACAGGAAGTGTTTCAGAGCCTGAAACACCGCCAACATCTCCAAGCAATTTATGTGCAGATGACGAAGATGGTCCTGCCACAGACCCCGGGCTGAGCGACCACTCATGATCGCCCCCCAGCCTGTGAGGGAGGCGTCCGTTGTTAAAGTCACACGACGACACGGAGCTCCCAGCACCGGTCCCAGGGATAGGAACCAAGACTCTTTCCACACAGCCAGGGCACGGAGGCACCGTCTCGTGACCCTGATCGTGCGAAACGGGTTTCCCCTCGGGGAAAACCCTTTGGTTCTGAGCCACCACTGTAGCGGTCTCATATGCAGCAGGCCACGGGGAATAACTGGCCTAGCTTCGCTTGCCTGACAGCTGCGAGAATCGCTGCTATACGGGCAGAAGACAGATGAGCCTGCATTGTCGTTGAATCCCAAACGACGCCTAAAAAAGTGGTCCTCTGAACCGGAGAAAGCACACTTTTCTTGGCGTTGAGTCTCAACCCCAACCTTCTTATTTGGGCGAGGACGACATCTCGATGCCGAATCGCCTGACGCTCCGATTGAGCTAGAATCAACCAATCGTCGATATAATTCAAAATGCGGATGCCCTGGAGCCGCAGCGGAGCCAGAGCCGCATCCATGCATTTCGTGAAGGTTCGAGGAGACAGAGCTAGCCGAACGGAAGAACCCGATATTGGTACGCTTCGCCCCAAAAGCGAACCTCAGGAACTTCCGGTGTTGTGGAAGGATGGAAATATGGAAGTAAGCGTCTTTTAGATCTATCGTGACAAACCAGTCCTCGGATCTGATTTGTGACACGATTTGTTTGAGAGTAAGCATTTTGAACTTGAGCTTCCCCACAGAGCGATTCAACAGGCGCAGATCTAAAATCGGACGTAACCCCCCATCCTTCTTTGGAACGATGAAATATCGGCTGTAAAAACCTGACTCTCTGTCGGGAGGAAGAACTCGTTCTATAGCCCCCTTCAGTAATAACGTTTTCACCTCCTGTTCCATAACCAGAGCCTGCTCGGGGACCACCACTGTGGGTAGAACCCCCGAAAGCGAGGCGGGCGCGACCTGAACTGGATCGCGTACCCTAACTCGATATTCTGCAGGACCCATTGAGACACATTTGGAAGACCTTTCCATTCCGCCAAAAATTCTACTAAGGGTACCAGTCTTCGAGACTGGCCTCTGGATGTTGTAAACTGCTCCTCTGTGTCGGCGAGCGTCCCTCGGGAAAACACTCGCCGGGACCGACCACGCCCCACCCGCGGGCTGGGTTAGTAGACCGGTCCGCCGAGGGCGCCGTGAAAGAGCGGGCACCGTATACAGCGGTGAACACCTCTCTTCCACGGTGGGGACCACCCTCAGCACCCTGACAGCACCCATGACGTCAGGGCTTCTTCAACGAGGCCTTCCTGGCGACAATAACTGTCCTCAGATCAGTTTTGTCCCGGGAAGACCTCGCCTGAGAGCGCCGCGTCTCAACCCAGTTTTGCTGAGGCGGAGCGCGAGACGCGACGTCACTGAAGAGGCCAACAGCAGACAGCGGCGCATCCAGAAGGAAAGCTTTGTCTTTCTCTTTCATATTAGACAAATTGAGCCAAAGATGCCTCTCCGTGGCCACCAAGGCTGCCATAGAGCGGCCGATTGATCTTGCCGTCTCCTTGGTGGCCCGGAGAGAAATATCAGCTGCTTTTCTTAGCTCTCCCATGGTGTGCAGGCTAATAACTTCCCCCTCACTAACTTCCTTCAGTAAATCTGCCTGGTAAGCCTGAAGAATAGCCATAGTGTGAAGACATGAGGCTGCCTGTCCCGCCGCCGAATAAGCTTTGCCCACCAGCGCCGAGGTGTTTCGAAGCGGCTTGGTGGGCAACGCCGGCACTTTAAAAGACGATGCTGTATCAGGAGAAAGGTGGCTCGCCAACACTTCCTCCATCCTCGGCACCGTCCCATACCCCTTACTTTTCACCCCAGAGACGTTGGAGTATAAAGATGTTTGCTGGGTAAATATCCTAGCAGAAACGGGTCTGTTCCAAGATCTCGACACCTCAGTGTGTAGATCTGGGAAGAACGGTAACTGCCGGCGTGGATGAACTGAATGCGATGAGAGAAAACGCTCGTCTAATTTACTTTTTACTTTCGATTCACGTTTCTCTGCTGGCCAATCAATGCTTAACTTCTGCACTGCACGAGTTAGAACATCCATAAGCTCCTCATTTGCTGGAGACTGGGATGGCGAGTCCCCTGTCTCCATAGTGTCCACACTCACAACATCCAGCTCCTCGGAGCTGGATAGCTGCAGTGACGGCGCCTCGTCCCGAGCGGAGAGAAACCGCAACGCGGACCCCCGCTCGATCAGAGGCGCCGGATCTGCCAGGTAAGGGCAGAGATAGAGTCCCTTCGGAACTCGTCTCCATCCCCGCTGACAGATCCATCTGCGATCCCCACGATGCGAGCCTTCGCTGTGCCTCGGCAGCAGCGGGACCCGAACCGCGGGGAGCGCGAACCGAGCCACTCTCCTCAAAGAGAGCCCGGCGGGAGCGGAGCGTCCTCATGGGCAGACGCTCGCAATGCTCACAGCCAGCCCCTCGAGAGCTGACTGGGCATGATGCACTCCCAGACAAGCAACACACAGGTCGTGTGTATCCCCACCCGTGATGTATCGTGGGCAGGGAGGAAAACACTTCCTAAACTGCTGCTCGCTCGCCATAATATGCCTTTTAGTTTGTTTTTTTTTTGTGAAAAACTCCTGCCTAGCAATCACTAAGGACAGACAAAAACACCAAATGGACACAGACTGATATAGATCACACAGAGAGCGCTTGCTGAAGACTTCAGAAGCTGTCGCGCTTGTGTTTGTGGTGTGCTTTATAGTTTCCTGGTCGATACGTCACCCCGCCTATGACGTTCCTTCTCGCCATTGGACTGATTTCATACGTGCTTCATACGCACTCACGCAGGGGCGTTCCCATTGCGATTACACGCAGCTCGAAGTTCCCTGAACGGGAACTCATTTCTGGTAAAAGGGACCTCAGAAGTTTTTAAACAATATAAGCTTATTAGACACCTTTTGATGATATATAAGCTATACAAAGGTTCCTATTTGACCTACTGAACATAGTTCTGGCCCACGAGTACTAGATCTTAAACTTTCTAAACATGCTCATTGACTCCTTTTGCTGTTACTGCTGTTACTGTTATCTGACCCATTGAACTCATTTCTGGTCAAAGGGTACTTGATCATTAGGTTACTATACATTGATATTTACTACTTATGATGTTTTATGAGCAGGAAGATATTTGAACATATACTGAACATATATCTGTCCCACGAGTACCTGATATTGAACTTTCTATACATACTAAATAGACTACTTCTTATGCTACTTCTTAGACTACTTCCTAGGCCTAGAGGTTCCTCATTGACCCACAAACATAGTCCTTGCCGACGAGTACTAGGTCTTGACCTTTTTGTATAAATTCTCATAGACTCCTTTTGATGCTTCTTAAGGCATATAGAATGTCCATATCTTAAGTATTTAACTCATGTCTGGTCAAAGGGTCCTCAAAAGTGTTTAAACAAGAAAAACTTTTAGACTCCTTCTGATATTACATGAGCTATAGATAGGTTCCTTTTTGACCTACTGAACATAGTTCTGGCCCACGAGTACTTGATCTTGAACATTCTAAACATACTCATTAACTCCTTTTTGTTTACTGAAGCCATACAAGAGTCCTTATTTTAACTACTGAACATATTTCTGGCTAAGGTGTTCTTTGAAAATCAGGATACTATACAGAATGACCTCTTATCATGTTATTTTAGCCAGACAGATATTTGACCTACAGACTGTATTTCTTTGCCCATGTGTACTTAATCTTGAACTTTCTACATACTCATAGACTCCTTTTGATGGTTTCTAGGCCATATAGAATTGTCCACATTCTGACCTATTGAAATTATTTCTGAAAAAACTTATGGGCTCCTTTTGATGATATATAAATCAATTGCCAAAACATTATAAAAACTCTATAGTAATTTGACACTACCAACCACCTAGAAACACCATAGGAACCACACAGACTACCATAGTAACCACCTAAATCACCCTAGCAACCACCCAGAACACCTTTAGCAACACTCTAGCAACCGCCTAGCAACCACCCAGAACACCTTAGCAACACCCTAGCAAGCAACCAAACCGTAGCAACACCCTAGTAACCACCAGGAACACCCTAGCAACACCCTAGCAACCACCCGAATACCCTAACAACCCACCTAGCAACCACCCAGAACACTGTAGCAACCACCGGGAACACCCTAGCAACTGGGTGGTGAGATTTGCCACTGCAAGCAGCACTTCACATTTTCTTCTGGAAATGTGCCATAAATGTGTTACATAGGTCAAAAATTGTATATGTATAGCTAATACAACATCAGAAGGACTCTATAAGTTTATATTGTTATGGTAAAAGGGTCCTCAAAAGGTTTCAAACAATATAAACATATTGATTCGTTTATATCATATTACATTATATTACAAAAGAATTTATTAGTTAAGAGCTAAATCATGCCCAAAAACATTACAGAAACTCTTTAGTAACCATATGTGAACACTACCAACCACCTTGTAAACACCATAGCAACAACCCAGAATACCATAGTAACGACCTAAAACACCCTAGCAACCACCCAGCAACCAACACAAACAAAAAAGAACACCCAGCAACCACCTAGCAACACCCTAGCAACCATCCAGAACAACCTGGCAACCACCTAGCAACATTAGCACCTAGCAACCACATAAAAACACCATAGCAACCACCCAGAATACCCTAACAACCACCTAGCAACCACACAGAACACCCTAGCAACCGGGTGGTGAGATTTGCCACTTCAGGCTCAACTTCACATTTTCTTCTGGAAATGTGCCATAAATGTGTTCCTGGTGGTCAAAAATTGATCTATGTATATCTAATATAACATCAGGAAGAAGTCTAAAAGTTTACATTGTTTTTAAACTTTTTGAGGAACCTTTGACAAGAAATGAGTTCAATGACATCACGAGAAGTAAATCTATCGGTATATT
>NW_024122001.1:2595883-2620892 GCF_016745375.1 Pimephales promelas
TCACAGATCAAGTACCCGTGGGACATAAAATGTGTTCCTGGAGGTCAAAATTGACCTATATGTATAATCTTTAATATAATTGACCAATGTATATCTTATATAACATCAGAAGAGTCAAATATTTGTCTGGCTGAAATTACATCATGAGAAAGTAAATTCTCTCGGTATTACTCACCCATAGATCAAGTACCCGTGGGCCATAAATTCCTGGAGGTCAAAAATTGACCTATGTATAGCTAATATAACATCAGAAGGAATCTATAAGTTTATATTGTTTTAAACTATTTTGAGGAACTTTTCAAGAGAAAAGGGTTCAATAGGTCAGATATGGACTTCTCTATGGCTTCTTAGGAAGCGTCTATTGGAGTCTATGAGTCTTTATGGAAAGTTCAAGATCAAGAACTTTTGGGCCAGAAACATGTTCAGTAGGTCAAATATTTGTCTGGCTGAAATGACATCATGAGATGTAAATCTCTCTGTATATTAACCCACAGATCAAGTACTTGTGGGCCATAAAAGTATTCATGGAGGTCAAAAATTGACCTATGTAATATAACATCAGAATGTTATATTACATAGTCTATGAATATGTATGGACGTTCAAGATCTAGTACTTTTGGGCCAGAAACATGTTTAGTAGGTAAAATATTTTTCTGGCTGAAATGACATCATGAGAAATAAATCTCCAACCAACCAGAACACCCTAGCAACCACCAAGCAACAGCATAGCAACCACCCAGAACACCCTAGAAACAAACCAGAACAACCCAGCAACCACCCAGAACACCTTCGCAACCACCCAGAATACCCTAGCAACCGCCTAGCAACACCCTAGCAAACAGCCCAGAACAGCTTCACAACCACCCAGAATACCCTAGCAACCACATAGCAACACCCTAGCAACCACCCAGAACACCTTCGCAACCACACAGAATACCCTGGCAACCGCATAGCAACACATTAGCAACCACCCAGAATACCCTAAAAAAAAACCTACCAACCACCCAGAACACCGTAGCAACCTCCCAGAACACCCTAGCAACCGGGTGCTGAGATTTGCCGCTTCAAGCTCCACTTCACATTTTCTTCAGGAAATCTGCCATAAATGTGTTCATGGAGTTCAAAATTGACCTATGTATATCTAATATAACATCAGAAGGAGTCTAAAAGTCTATATGGTTTTAAACATTTTGAGAAACCTTTGACCAGAAATGAGTTCAATATGTCAGAAATGGACTTCTCTGTGGCTTAGGAATCATCTGTTGGAGTCAATGAGTATGTTTGGAAAGTTCAAGATCAAGTACTTTTGGGCCGGAAACATGTTCAGTAGGTCAAATATTTGTCTGGCTGAAATGACATCATGAGATGTAAATCTCTCGGTATATTAACCAACAGATCCAAGTACCCGTGGGCCATAAAAGTTTCATGGAGGTCAAAAATTTACCTATGTAATATAACATCAGAATGTTATATTGCATGGTCTATGCGTATGTATGGAAAGTTCAAGATCAAGTACTTTTGGGCCAGAAACATGTTCAGTAGGTCAAATATTTGTCTGGCTGAAAATGACATCATGAGATGTAAATCTCTCGGTATATTAACCCACAGATCAAGTACCCATGGCCATAAAAGTGTTCATGGAGGTCAAAAATTGACCTATGTAATATAACATCAGAATGTTATATTACATAGTCTGTGAGTATGAGTGGAAAGTTCAAGATCAAGTATTTTTGGACCAGAAACATGTTCAGTAGGTAAAATATTTTTCTGGCTGAAATGACATCATGAGAAGTAAATCTCCAACCAACCAGAACACCCTAGCAACCACCAAGCAACAGCCTAGCAACCATCCAGAACACCCTAGAAACAAACCAGAACACCCCAGCAACCATCTGGCAACACCCTAGCAACCACCATTAACACCCCAGCAATCGCCTAGCAACACCCTAGCAACCGCAGAGCAACACCATAGCAACCACCCTGAATACCCCAGCAACCGCCTAGCAACACCCTAGCAACCACCCAGAACACCTTCGCAACCACCCAGAATACCCTAGCAACCGCATAGCAACACCATAGCAACCACCCAGAATACCCTAAAAAAACACCTAGCAACCACCCAGAACACCATAGCAACCTCCTAGAACACCCTAGCAACTGGGTGCTGAGATTTGGCGCTTCAAGCTCCACTTCACATTTTCTTCTGGAAATGTGCCATAAGTGTGTTCCTGGTTGTCAAAAATTAGGAAGGATCTATTGGAGTAATATAACATCAAAAGAAGTCTAAAAGTTTACATTGTTTTAAACTTTTTGAGGAACCTTTGACAAGAAATGAGTTCAATGACATCACGAGAAGTAAATCTATCGGTATATTAACCCACAGATCAAGTACCCGTGGGACATAAATGTGTTCCTGGAGGTCAAAAATTGACCTATGTATATCTAATATAATTGACCAATGTATATCTTATATAACATCAGAAGGAGGTCAAATATTTGTCTGGCTGAAATTACATCATGAGAAGTAAATCTCTCGGTATACTCACCCATAGATCAAGTACCCGTGGGCCATAAATATGTTCCTGGAGGTCAAAAATTTACCTATGTATAGCTAATATAACATCAGAAGGAATCTATAAGTTTATATTGTTTTAAACTATTTTGAGGAACTTTTCACCAGAAATGAGTTCAATAGGTCAGATATGGACTTGTCTGTGGCTTCTTAGGAAGGATCTATTGGAGTCTATGAGTCTGTATGGAAAGTTCAAGATCAAGAACTTTTGGGCCAGAAACATGTTCAGTAGGTCAAATATTTGTCTGGCTGAAATGACATCATGAGATGTAAATCTCTCGGTATATTAACACACAGATCAAGTCCCCGTGCGCCATAAAAGTATTCATGGAGGTCAAAAATTGACCTATGTAATATAACATCAGAATGTTATATTACATAGTCTATGAATATGTATGGAAAGTTCAAGATCTAGTACTTTAGTAGGTAAAATATTTTTCTGGCTGAAATGACATCATGAGAAATAAATCTCCAACCAACCAGAACACCCTAGCAACCACCAAGCAACAGCATAGCAACCACCCAGAACACCCTAGAAACAAACCAGAACAACCCAGCAACCACCCAGAACACCTTCGCAACCACCCAGAATACTCTAGCAACCGCCTAGCAACACCCTAGCAACCACCCAGAACAGCTTCACAACCACCCAGAATACCCTAGCAACCACATAGCAACACCCTAGCAACCACCCAGAACACCTTCGCAACCACCCAGAATACCCTAGCAACCGCATAGCAACACCATAGCAACCACCCAGAATACCCTAAAAAAAACCTACCAACCACCCAGAACACCGTAGCAACCTCCCAGAACACCCTAGCAACCGGGTGCTGAGATTTGCCGCTTCAAGCTCCACTTCACATTTTCTTCAGGAAATCTGCCATAAATGTGTTCATGGAGGTCAAAACTGACCTATGTATATCTAATATAACATCAGAAGGAGTCTAAAAGTCTTTATTGTTTTAAACTTTTTGAGAAACCTTTGACCAGAAATTAGTTCAATATGTCAGATATGGACTTCTCTGTGGCTTAGGAATCATCTGTTGGAGTCTATGAGTATGTGTGGAAAGTTCAAGATCAAGTACTTTTGGGCCAGAAATATGTTCAGTAGGTCAAATATCTTTCTGGCTGAAATAACATCATGAGAAGGATCAATTAACCCATAGGCTAGAAACATGTTCAGTAGGTCAAAAAGGAACCTATGTATATAACATCAGATTGAGTCTATCAGTTGATATTATTTAAAAACATTTGAGGAAACATAGACCAGAAATTAGTACAATAGGTCAGATATGGACTTCTCTATGGCTTAGAATCAAGTACCCGTGAGCCAGAAATATGTTCACTAGGACAAAAAGGAACCTATCTATAGCTTACAAATCATCAAAAGTCAATAAGTTAATATTTATTAAAACCTTTGAGGACCCTTTGACTCTTTCGCATGGATTCTACTACTAATTCTTTTGTGCACTGACGAAAAAACATCACTTGAGCGGTCGTGCAATGCAATAACTTACTCGTTCCTTTGTGCAACAGAGGAACGCATGCAATATCTAACTCATTCCGTTGTTCAACGAAAACATATCTAACGTCTAACGTTGTGCATTAAAGAATATGCACGCAATAACTAACATGTTTCTCTGTGCAATGAAAAGAAAAAACCCTAATATGTTTCATTGGATTGCATAACAATATAACTTGTTCTTCGTTGCAATGAAAAGGCATAACGTGATGTTTTCCCGTCTGTGCACAAACAATCTAGTTTGTAAAATAGAAATGCATGCGAAAGCACATGCATACATTTTCCGTTCATTGCAAAGAGGAACAAGTTCGATATTTTATGCATTGCAATAAAACACCCGTTGCTTTGTGCAATGAAGAGATGTGGATTGTGCATGAAGAACGTTGTGCATCAAAAATACCATATATGTAATATGCACTTTATTGCATTCAAAAAACTAACTTATAACTTATTTTAACTTATTTTTCTTTGCAATGAAAAGAAAAGATAAAACACGCGTGCTTTTCCATGCATTTCCATTCTACAACTAATTAATTTGTGTTTTGACGAGAAAACATCAAAAGAGCGATCCGCTTTACAATGCACACACTAACTTGTTCCTTTGTGCAACGAAGAGATTTGCAATGCTTGTGCTTTAGGATTGCATTGCACATGCACACGATAACTAACCTCTGTGCAGTGAAAAGAAAACACCTAAGATGTGTTTCATCGCATTGCATGACATAACTAACTTGTTCCTCGTTATGCATATGAACGCAATAACTAACCTCTGTGCACTGAAAAGAAAACACCTAAGATGTGTTTCAGTGCATTGCATGACAAATCTAACTTATTTCTCGTTATGCATATAACGCAATAACTCGCTCTGTGCAGTGAAAAGAAAACACCTAAGATGTGTTTCAGTGCATTGCATGACAGATCTAACTTGTTTCTCGTTATGCACATGCACGCAAAAACTCGCTCTGTGCAGTGAAAAGAAAACACCTAAGATGTGTTTTAGTGCATTGCATGACAGATCTAACTTGTTTCTCGTTATGCATATGCACGCAATAACTCGCTCTGTGCAGTGAAAAGAAAAGACATAAGAGGTATTTCATTGCATTGCAAGACAGATCTAACTTATTTCTCGTTATGCATATGCACGCAATAACTCGCTCTGTGCAGTGAAAAGAGAACACCTAAGATGTGTTTCAGTGCATTACATGACATATCTAACTTGTTACTCGTTATGCTTATGCACGCAATAACCTTTGTGCAATGAAAAGAAAACAACTAAGATGTGTTTCAATGCATTGCATGACGTATCTAACTTGTTCCTCGTTATGTATGCATGCAATAACTATCCTCTGTGCAATGAAAAGAAAACACCTAAGATGTGTTTCATTGCATTGCATTGACATATCTAACTTGTTACTCGTTATGCATATGCACGCAATAACCTCTGTGCAATGAAAAGAAAACAACTAAGATGTGTTTCAATGCATTGCATGACCTATCTAACTTGTTCCTCGTTATGTATGCATGCAATAACTATCCTCTGTGCAATGAAAAGAAAACACCTAAGAGGTATTTCATTGCATTGCAAGATAGATATAACTTGTTTCTCGTTATGCATATGCACGCACGCAAATAGCTAACCTCTCTGCAGTGAAAAGAAAACACCTAACATGGGTTTCAGTGCATTGCACGACAGATCTAACTTATTTCTCGTTATGCATATGCACGCAAAAACTCGCTCTGTGCAGTGAAAAGAGAACACCTAAGATGTGTTTCAGTGCATAACATGACATATCTAACTTGTTACTCGTTATGCATATGCACGCAATAACCTCTGTGCAATGAAAAGAAAACAACTAAGATGTGTTTCAATGCATTGCATGACCTATCTAACTTGTTCCTCGTTATGTATGCATGCAATAACTATCCTCTGTGCAATGAAAAGAAAACACCTAAGAGGTATTTCATTGCATTGCAAGATAGATATAACTTGTTTCTCGTTATGCATATGCACGCAAATAGCTAACCTCTCTGCAGTGAAAAGAAAACACCTAACATGGGTTTCAGTGCAATGCACGAGAGATCTAACTTATTTCTCGTTATGCATATGCACGCAATAACTCGCTCTGTGCAGTGAAAAGAGAACACCTAAGATGTGTTTCATTGCATTGCATGAAATATCTAACTTGTTCCTCGTTATGCATATGCACGCAATAACCTTTGTGCAATGAAAAGAAAACAACTAAGATGTGTTTCAATGCATTGCATGACCTATCTAACTTGTTCCTCGTTATATATGCATGCAATAACTATCCTCTTTGCAATGAAAAGAAAACACCTAAGATGTGTTTCAGTGCATTGCATGACAGATCTAACTTGTTTCTCGTTATTCACATGCACGCAATAACTCGCTCTGTGCAGTGAAAAGAAAACACCTAAGATGTGTTTCAGTGCATTGCATGACAGATCTAACTTGTTTCTCGTTATGCTCATGCACGCAATAACTCGCTCTGTGCAGTGAAAAGAAAACACCTAAGATGTGTTTCAGTGCATTGCATGACAGATCTAACTTGTTTCTCGTTATGCATATGCACGCAATAACTCGCTCTGTGCAGTGAAAAGAAAACACCTAAGATGTGTTTCAGTGCATTACATGACATATCTAACCTGTTACTCGTTATGCATATGCACGGAATAACTAACCTCTATGCAATGAAAAGAAAACACCTAAGATGTGTTTCATTGCATTGCACTGACATATCTAACTTGTTACTCGTTATGCTTTTGCACGCAATAACCTCTGTGCAATGAAAAGAAACCAACTAAGATGTGTTTCAATGCATTGCATGACCTATCTAACTTGTTCCTCGTTATGTATGCATGCAATAACTATCCTCTGTGCAATGAAAAGAAAACACCTAAGAGGTATTTCATTGCATTGCAAGATAGATATAACTTGTTTCTCGTTATGCATATGCACGCAATAACTAACCTCTGTGCAATGAAAAGAAAACACCTAAGATGTGTTTCAGGGCATTGCACGACATATCTATCTTGTTCCTCGTTATGCATATGCACGCAATAACTAACCTCTGTGCAATGAAAAGAAAACACCTAAGATGTGTTTCAGTGCATTGCACGACATATCTAACTTGTTCTTCGTTATGCATATGCACGCAATAACTAACCTCTGTGCAATGAAAAGAAAACACCTAAGATGTGTATCAGTGCATTGCACGACATATCTAACTTGTTCCTCGTTATGCAAATGCACGAAATAACTAACCTCTGTGTAATGAAAAGAAAACACCTAAGATGTGTTTCAGTGCATTGCATGATATATCTAACTTGTTCCTCGTTATCCATATGCACGCAATAACTAACCTCTGTGCAATACAATGAAACACATCTTAGGTGTTTTCTTTTCATTGCACAGAGGTTAGTTATTGCGTGCTTAAGCATAATGCG
This sequence comes from Pimephales promelas, assembly GCF_016745375.1. Next base: position 2,603,446 of record NW_024122001.1, read on the forward strand.
GAACAAGTTAGATATGTCGTGCAATGCAATGAAACACATCTTAGATGTTTTCTTTTCATTACACAGAGGTTAGTTATTGCGTGGGTAGTTATAACAAGAAACAAATTAGATATGTTATCAATGCACTGAAACACATCTTAGATGTTTTCTTTTCATTGCAGAGAGGTTAGTTATTGTGTGGATAGTTATAACGAGGAACAAGGTAGATATGTCGTGCAATGCAATGAAACACATCTTAGGTGTTTTCTTTTCATTGCACAGAGGTTAGTTATTGCGTGGATAGTTATAACGAGGAACAAGTTAGATATGTCATTCAATGCACTGAAACACATCTTAGGGGTTTTCTTTTCATTGCACAGAGGTTAGTTATTGCGTGCTTATGCATAACGAGGAACAAGTTAGATATGTCATGCAATGCAATGAAACACATCTTAGGTGTTTTCTTTTCATTGCCCAGAGGTTAGTTATTGCGTGCATGTGCATAACGAGGAACAAGTTTGATATGTCGTGCAATGCGATGAAACACATCTTAGGTGTTTTCTTTACATTGCACAAAGGTTTGTTATTGCGTGCAGATGCATAACGAGGAACAAGTTAGATATGTCGTGCAGTGCGATGAAACACATCTTAGGTTTTTTCTTTTCATTGCACAGAAGTTATTTATTGCGTGCATATACATAACGAGGAAGAAGTTAGATATGTCGTGCAATGCACTGGAACACATTTTAGGTGTTTTCTTTTCTTTGGACAGAAGTTAGTTATTGCGTGCTTTATGCATAACGAGGAACAAGTTAGATATGTCGTGCAATGCAATGAAACACATCTTAGGTGTTTTCTTTTCATTGCACAGAGGTTAGTTATTGCGTGTATATGCATAAAGAGGAACAAGTTAGATATGTCGTGCAATGCACTGAAACATCTTAGGTGTTTTCTTTTCATTGCACAGAGGTTAGTTATTGCGTGGATAGTTATAACGAGGAACAAGTTAGATATGTCATGCAGTGCGATGAAACACATCTTAGGTGTTTTCTTTTCACTGCACAGAGGTTAGTTATTGCGTGCATATGCATAACAAGGAACAAGTTAGATATGTCGTGCAATGCACTGAAACACATCTTAGGTGTTTTCTTTTCATGGCACAGAAGATATGTCTTGTGAGGAACATGCAATGCACTGAAACACATCTTAGGTGTTTTCTTTTCATTGCACAGAGGTTAGTTATTGCGTGCTTATGCTTAACGAGGAACAAGTTAGATATGTCATGCAATGCACAGTGAAACACATCTTAGGTAATTTCTTTTCATTGCACAGAAGTTAGTTATTGCGTGCTTATGAATAACGAGGAACAAGTTAGATATGTCATTCAATGCACTGAAACGCATCTTGGGGGTTTTCTTTTCATTGCACAGAGGTTATTTATTGTGTGCTTATGCATACGAGGACCAAGTTAGATATGTCATGCAATGCACTGAAACACATCTTAGGGGTTTTCTTTTCACTGCACAGAAGTTAGTTATTGCGTGCATATGCATAACGAGGAACAAGTTAGATATGTCGTGCAATGCACTGAAACACATCTTAGGTGTTTTCTTTTCATTGCACTGAGGTTAGTTATTGCGTGCTTATGCATAACGAGGAACAAGTTAGATATGTCATGCAATGCACTGAAACACATCTTAGGTGTTTTCTTTTCATTGCACAGAGGTTAGTTATTGCGTGGAACAAGTTAAATTAAGTTCCTCCTGCATAACGAGGAACAAGTTAGATATGTCATGCAATGCACTGAAACACATCTTAGGTGTTTTGTTTTCTTTGCACAGAAGTTAGTTATTGCGTGGATAGTTATAACGAGGAACAAGTTAGATATGTCATGCAATGCACTGAAACACATCTTAGGGGTTTTCTTTTCATTGCACAGAGGTTAGTTATTGCGTGCTTATGCATAACGAGGAACAAGTTAGATATGTCGTGCAATGCAATGAAACACATCTTAGGTGTTTTCTTTTCATTGCACAGAGGTTAGTTATTGCGTGTATATGCATAAAGAGGAACAAGTTAGATATGTCGTGCAATGCACTGAAACACATCTTAGGTGTTTTCTTTTCATTGCACAGAGGTTAGTTATTGCGTGGATAGTTATAACGAGGAACAAGTTAGATATGTCATGCAGTGCGATGAAACACATCTTAGGTGTTTTCTTTTCACTGCACAGAGGTTAGTTATTGCGTGCATATGCATAACAAGGAACAAGTTAGATATGTCGTGCAATGCACTGAAACACATCTTAGGTGTTTTCTTTTCATTGCACAGAGGTCATGTATTGCGTGCATATGCATAAAACGAGGAACAAGTTAGATATGTCATGCAATGCAATGAAACACATCTTAGTTGTTTTCTTTTCATTGCACAGAGGTTATTTATTGAGTGCATATGCATAACGAGGAACAAGTTAGATATGTCGTGCAATGCAATGAAACACATCTTAGGTGTTTTCTTTTCATTGCACAGAGGTTAGTTATTGCGTGCTTATGCTTAACGAGGAACAAGTTAGATATGTCATGCAATGCAATGAAACACATCTTAGGTGTTTTCTTTTCATTGCACAGAGGTTATTTATTGCGTGCATATGCATAACGAGGAACAAGTTAGATATGTCGTGCAATGCACTGAAACACATCTTAGGTGTTTACTTTTCATTGCACAGAGTTTAGTTATTGCGTGCATAGTTATAACGAGGAACAAGTTAGATATGTCATGCAATGCACTGAACACATCTTAGGTGTTTCATTGCATTGCACAGAGGTTAGTTATTGCGTGTATATGCATAACGAGGAACAAGTTAGATATGTCATGCAATGCACTAAAACACTTCTTAGGTGTTTTCTTTTCATTGAACAAAGGATAGATATTGCGTGGATAGTTATAACGAGGAACAAGTTAGATGTGTCGTGCAATGCACTGAAACACATCTTAGGTGTTTTCTTTTCATTGCACAAAGGTTAGTTATTGCGTGGATAGTTATAACGAGGAACAAGTTAGATGTCTGTAGACATCTGCACGACACATCTAACTTGTTCCTCGTTATAACTATCCACGCAATAACCAACCTTTGTGCAATGAAAAGAAAACACCTTAGATGTGTTTCAGTGCATTGCATGACATATATATCTTGTTCCTCGTTATGCATATGCACGCAATAACTAACCTCTGTGCAGTGAAAAGAAAACGGTCAGGGGATCTCTGGATAATCCGTAATTTGTTTGTAATTATGAAACGAAAATACCGTTTTTTAGTTTTTTGTTTCAAATAGAAAAACCAAATAACCGTTTTTGGTGTCAGAATCAAAAAACGAAAAACCAATTAAAAACTGCCCGTTTTTCGTTTTTGGGGATCATTTTATCTTTATTCCTTATTGAACAAAGAATGAATTGAGTCTTGAACTTCTGTCAATGGGCTATATGCACGCATAAGTTCCGCATTTGACGTAAGGATGCTCGTCCATTTCCGGTTGTGTAGATTAAAGCAGAGGAAAACCGGAGAAAACGGGATTATGGCAGAGTCTTCAATATTTACTGTCCTCCCGTCTTTGAAACGAAACGTACATACGTTTAGATGTAATTTTATATATAGTTATGTTTATTTAATATAATTTTAAAAAGAAGCATAAACACAACGAGGGGTGTCTGTTTTATCTGTTTTTGTGACTAACGTTTCATTAGTATAACCATGGAGTATAAAATTCAATATAAATTCTCGGTATTGCATTGGACTCTATGATCGGCGGAAGTTATGGAGCATCCTTAATCCTTCACCGGAAATAACGCCGTGCATAGAGCCCATTCGTTTTTCGTTTATAAACCAAAAACGGAAGTCACGTGGTCCATTCCTTATTTGGAAGTGGATGTAACCAGAAACAATTTCAAAATAAAAGTAACTATAGTTAGCGTGGTAGACTGATAACTGAACTAATATAACTTTTTTAGTACAACTAAAGTAGCACTGTGTATGAAAAACACTTTAGTTAACTAAAATAAAAATGTTATAAGGTTATATTATACTTTGATACATTTATATAGTTCCTCTTCCAGGTTGTGGTTATTAGCCTCTGCAGTGGACAGATGTAGATTTAGCCAGAGCCAGGATGTCATTGTACAAATACAGCCTCCTCCTGAGAGCAACACATTCCCCTTGTAGTGTTTTACATCTACTGAAGTTAAAGATAATAAATAATGCTCTCCAATCTTTTTTTACATAAAGTGTGGTGTTGGTTGCGTGTGGAAGAGAAAGAGTTGCAATGCAGAGCCATGCTTCACTGTACCGTTGTACAATATGATGTACATTTGTAATTAAAGTCATAAGCTGACATCATCCAATTCCACAAAAGCAGTGCCACAAAGTCCACAAAGATGTGGCTTAACATAAACCATACATATCTGAAAGTGACAATAATTAAGGCCCTTTTATGGTGCCAGAGGAAGGAGTGGTGTTCTGCTTTGTCCTGTCCAGCATTTATTTGAAGAGAGAGTGATGGTAGGTGAAGGGGCCAGTCCTGCTACTATCATCAGTCCTTAAACCCTGCACACAGTGCACAGGCTCACATCCTCCAGGACAGGTATTGGGGAAACTCTGGGAGGCCCTGACACGAGTACCAGGGAGAAAAACTAAATGCCAAAAAACTAAAAGTAAAAAACTAAACACTTTTTTTTTTTTACTTTACACAAGTACCAAAAGTATAGAGCACTGCCTTTACCTGGTGGTTCATCAAACAGAATTAAACCCCCCAAAAGCGCTAAAAGATCTGAAAGTCCCAGCTCATTTTTGACCGAGTAATGCTGGGTTTCACACACAAGTAGGTCTACATAACTAATGAGAACTACAAGCTGCATTAACCCTTTTATGGACATTTTTGTCCTTTTCAGTTTTTTTATCACTTTACCTGTGTTAATGCTAATTTGGCACAGGTGTGTATTTTCATGGAATTTTACTATTTCACCGCCATTTTCTTAAAAAAATAATAATGATTTTGCATTAGGTACACAAAATACTCCCTATCTGTGCCCTTTGGACAAAAATGTTCCCATTGAAACCGCAATTTTTAATCCCAGGGTCATTTAACTATAAAATGATGCAATCTATGTTAAGAGGCTTTTATTCTGTTGGCAAGGCTCCAAAAGTTTTATTTTTACTATTTTTTTTTATCAGATGGTGGTGTTTTTTATCAGATGGTGTCCAGGTTTGGCCTATAAAACAAATATTGCTTTATTCCTGTTTTCTGCTTATTAACGATAATTGTGTGGGTGGATGTCAGAGTGTGGTTTGTTTGTATGTGTGTAATACATTTTTTTGTGTGTGTATATGTGTTTCTGTGCTTGTAATATTTGAGAGAGAAAAACTCATTTGCAAATCTAAAATCCAATCACTGTGTGCACCAGTGGAGTTTTTCTGGCACCCAGTGGGGGAAATCTGTTACTGCACCCAAACAAACTCTTCCTGAAAGCTAATTTTTTTTTTAGATAGGCCTATCCAACTCAAATTTGGAACACAACCTATTCAGATTCATGGCTTTGATTTTCTTGCAGTTTTTGAGTTCAACCTGATTTATAAAATATATATTTTATAAATCATATTTTTTTATAAATAATTTTCATAAACTTATACCTATATAACTTTTTTTTGGATTTACTACTTATTATTTTAATTTAGCTTTAGTTTACTTCAGCAATAATCTGCCATGGGTCTTCTTTAAAATGATACCAACTTAAGTCTGTGCTCCAAGCTTCACATTTCTATGACAGTTTTTTGACACGGACATTTTTGTCCTCTATATAATTGATGCACAAGGGTTAAAAATATTTAATCTACTTAACTAACATAATAATATTACACTGGAGAAAAATGCAAAGGAAAAATAAAGAGAGTTTTTAGCAGCTATGCTATTATAGCGATAGAAGGGGAGCTGGAAGGCAGGTGAAGTTCAGTTTTTTATTTAAAAAAAAAAATGATTTATGAAATATATATTTTTGCACAGTGACATCCTGGCTCTGGCTAAATCTACATCTGTCCACTGCAGAGGCCAATAACCACAACCTGGAGGAGGAACTATAAATGTATAAAAGTATAATATAACATTTACAGTAGGATTTTAGATTTACAGTCTTCACTCACCCACTATGCTTGTAAAACATTTTAGGCCATATATGCTAGTGAAAGAGTTGCAATCCAGAGCCCTGCTCATAGCATACATAGCTGTAGGCCCTATTCACCAATGGTTTTACAAATGTTTAATTCTCCCTAACAGCCAGAGTTATTATTTTATTTGTTTGAATTTTTATTTCAGTTAACTAAAGTCTTACTCACACCCAGTGCTACTTTAGTTGTACTAAAAAATGTTATATTAGTTCAGTTTTAGTCTACCATCACCTCGCTAACTGTAGTTACTTTTATTTTGAAAGTGTTTCCGGTTACATTCGCTTCCAAATAAGGAATGGACCACGTGACTTCCGTTTTTGGTTTATAAACGAAAAACGAATGGGCTCTATGCACGGCGTTATTTCCGGTGAAGGATTAAGGATGCTCGATAACTTCCGCCGATCATAGAGTCCAATGCAATACCGAGAATTTATATTGAATTTTATACTCCATGGTTATACTAATGAAACGTTAGTCACAAAAACAGATAAAACAGACACCCCTCGTTGTGTTTATGCTTCTTTTTAAAATTATATTAAATAAACATAACTATATATAAAATTACATCTAAACGTATGTACGTTTCGTTTCAAAGACAGGAGGACAGTAAATATTGAAGACTCTGCCATAATCCCGTTTTCTCCGGTTTTCCTCCGCTTTAATCTACACAACCGGAAATGGACGAGCATCCTCACGTCAAATGCGGAACTTATGCGTGCATATAGACGAATCCGGCGAAACTACCGGAAGTAAGCGGGCGCCATTACTGAGCTGTTGCTGGGTAGCGTTGCGCTATTGCCTCCTATTGTTTTAGTTGCAACTTGCGTCCACTGGAATAAACAGCCCGCGATTTACGACTGTCACTAACGTTACAACGTTACCCCTTGTATAATGTCGAGTGGGTAAACAGTTTCCGTTATAAATTGTTTCAATGGTGGCAGTAAAATTTCAATTTTGAAGAGAAAACATTGTGAATACCCCGGGTCGACTGCCCCTGTCTGGTGCCGTACGGTTTACACAGATTTCCTGGGCGAGTACAAGACGTGGACATTCGCGTATAATAACAATTATTTAATGACATGAGTAAAAAAAAATATAATAAATATGTGATATAGTGATCAGCAAAATCTCCTCTCTTGCTGTTTTTTCTATTCAATTAACATGCTATGGTCATTAAATGGCTTTCCTGAGCTAAATGTAACGTTATGTGACATAATTGTTTTCCTGCTGTTATATTGACCTCTTTCCATGGTTTAAAAACACTAATTGGTCGATATTATGTATACTTTCTAGCTGTAACGTTACCTTACCCTTGCCTGTTGCAATGTGAAAATGAGATAAATAATGGACACAAATGAAAAACATGAATTTGTTTATTTGATTTCATTCATTTATTTATTTATTGTTGCCAAATGGACAGATCTTTTTATAGTTTCCTCGTTAGCAGGCGTTAGCCTAGCTAGCTTGCCAAGCTATTTTCATAAATAACGTTAATCTGTAAGATCGTTTGTACCTTCATCTGTGACTGGAGGCCACTGCAGTCACAGATCAAACCAACAAGTCATTCTGCCTGGCTGTAGCTGTCATCGAGGGTGAGTTCGCGTTATCACCGAGGTTTGTTTACATACCGGTGCATATGTCTATATGCCTGTGTAACAGCTCAGTAATGGCGTCGCCACAAGATGGCAGCCTACACAGAACGCTCGTCGGATTCGTCTATAGCCCATTGACAGAAGTTCAAAGACTCACTTCAATTCTTTGTTCAAAAATGAATAACGATAAAATGATCGCCAAAAAACGAAAATCGGGCAGTTTTTAATTCGTTTTTTGTTTTTTGATTCTGACACCAAAAACGGTTATTCGGTTTTTCTATTTGAAACAAAAAACAGAAAAAGGGTATTTTCGTTTTATAATTACAAACGAATTACGGATTATCCAGAGATCCCCTGACCCATATACTTTAATGCACAACGTGTTAGATGTGTTTTCGTTGAACAACGGAATGAGTTAGTTATTGCATGCGTTGTAAGGAAACAGCTAATGGCAACGATTTCTCTTCATCATAGAAATGCAACAACTAATGCAATTATTTCCCTTGTTACAAAACACATGCATTACACATCTCTTTGTTGCACAAAGGAACGAGTAAGTTATTGCATTGCACGACCGCTCAAGTGATGTTTTTTCGTCAGTGCACAAAAGAATTAGTAGTAGAATCCATGCGAAAGAGTCAAAGGGTCCTCAAAGGTTTTAATAAATATTAACTTATTGACATTTGATGATTTATAAGCTATATATAGGTTCCTTTTTGTCCTAGTGAACATATTTCTGGCTCACGGGTACTTGATTCTAAGCCATAGAGAAGTCCATATCTGACCTATTGAACTAATTTCTTGTCTATGTTTCCTCAAAAGTTTTTAAATAATATCAACTGATAGAATCAATCTGATGTTATATACATAGGTTCCTTTTTGACCTACTGAACATATTTCGAGCCTATGGGTAATTAATTGATCCTTCTCATGATGTTATTTCAGCCAGAAAGATATTTGACCTACTGAACATATTTCTGGCCCAAAAGTACATGATCTTGAACTTTCCATACATACTCATAGACTCCAATAGATGCTTCCTAAGCCATGGAAAAGTTCATATCTGACCTTTTGAACTAATTTCTGGTCAAAGGTTACTCAAAAAGTTTAAAACTATATAAACTTATAGACTAATTCTGATGTTATATTACATAGGTCAATTTTTGACCTCCAGGAACACTTTTATGGCCCACGGGTACTTGATCTGTGGGTTAATATACCGAGAGATTTACATCTCATGATGTCATTTCAGCCAGACAAATATTTGACCTACTGAACATGTTTCTGGCCCAAAAGTATTTGATCTTGAACTTTCCATACATACTCATAGACTCCAACAGATGCTTCCTAAGCCATAGAAAAGTCCATATCTGACCTATTGAACTCATTTCTAGTTAAAGGTTCATCAAAAAGTTTAAAACAATATAAACTTTTAGACTCCTTCTGATGTTATATTAGATAGATAGGTCAATTTTGACCTCCAGGAACACATTTATGGCACATTTCCAGAAGAAAATGTGAAGTGGAGCTTGAAGCGGCAAAACTCAGCACCCGGTTGCTAGGGTGTTCTGGAAGGTTGCTACGGTGTTCTGGGTGGTTGCTAGTTGTTTTTTTAGGGTATTCTGGGTGGTTGCTATGGTGTTGCTATGCAGTTGCTAGGGTATTCTGGGTGGTTGCGAATGTGTTCTGGGTGGTTGCTAGGGTGTTGCTAGGCGGTTGCTGGGGTGTTCTTGGTTGTTGCTAGGGTGTTGCCAGATGGTTGCTGGGGTGTTCTGGTTTGTTTCTAGGGTGTTCTGGGTGGTTGCTAGGCTGTTGCTTGGTGGTTGCTGTGGTAAAGACAGTCTTAGCAATGGCCAGGCAGGCAGCAAGAAAAAGGAAAAAACTCTGAAGTCTCACAAAGGTGATTTAATTTTCTTGTCAGGGCATGTATAAATCAGGCTTCCTGTTCGCGAGCCCCTCCTTTTAGGAAGTTCCAGGAAGAAGGTAAGACAGAAAGATTCACCATTAACAAACAAATCATTATTTGTATACTTTACATTCACCTTTTCTCATTTACAGTAGTGATGGGCAGATCGAGGCTTTGTGAAGCAATGAAACAGATGAAGCAAATGTGCTATATTGATTCGAGGCTTCGAATCAATCCGACACCCGTCTCCATGGTGACACCTAGTGGTCAATTGCAGGTGTTGATCTGAAACAACCTTTACAACAATGTGTTTTTTTATTATTGTATTTTTTAAATATATGATGCTTGTAACCTGTAGTCTCTTCACATTGAATAATGTTATTTTGGTCATGAAAAATTAATATTAATAAAACAAATCAAGCCACAATGTCTCACTTTCTTATAGATTTTTATTTAAAAATATTAATTTCTCTTCTGTTGTTTTCTATTAATCTGAGATATTGTGCACACAGAATGCCTATTCTTAAAGTCTTTTGCTGTTTTATGAAGGCAAAAAGCCATATAATGGTTTCGATTTTAGTTCATTGGCAAAATATAACGCTAGAGATAATATATATATATATATATATAATATATATATATATATATATGTGTGTGTGTGTGTGTGTGTGTGTGTGTGTGTGTATGGGGGGGGGGGTGTTTTAAGCAAAAACAGGCCTATCACGAATAGCTACAGTGGCGTAGATCGTAGAGCGCATGGTTCTTGAAAGAGCGATTAATGTGCTCGAGTTCGAGTCTGGCTTTTGCCGAACATGAGATGTAAAAAGTATAAACTAACATTGTCTCTAGCGTTATATTTTGCCAATTAACTTAAATCGAAACCATTATATGGGTGTTTGCCTTCATAAAACAGCACAAGACTTTAAGAATAGGCATTCTGTGTGCACTTTGCTCACGCGATCCTTCCCGACCGACCTATCAATCAAACCCTGATTCGGCGGAGCACTCCACCTGATGAAACAGAAGCTTCATTTAGCCTTTGTCACGTGACTGTGGGTGTTTTGAATCACGCTTCGGATCAGTGTTTCGAATCATTTTTGCTTCGGGATCTCGCAAAGCTTCGGAACGTCTGTTTCGCGTCAGCCATCCCTAATTTACAGGCACAAAAGGCTAAGACCATCATACAATGGATCGCAATGAAATGTACACCTTTCATTCGAGACATGTGTAAGACAAACAACAAATAAAATTATATTAAGCACAAAACCCATTGTTTGGTTCTTTGTAGGGGTGGAGCCGAATCCGAATACGGTATTCGGAAAGGCACAAATAATGTGTTTTTTACGAATACTTATTCCGAACAAATACTTAAAAAAATATTTGTATTCGAGAACAAGAAATACTTCATTTTAAAAAGCTGCGTTCCTCACGAGACCGCAGTGCGCGAGTTGAGTGAGTGACGGTCAGGAAGAGTTGACTGACACAGGCTGCTCCACACAGCAACAGCAATCGGCTGAGCGAAAAAAAAAAAAAACACTTAACTGCATCACTATTTTTGTTGAATAGATGTTTGTACCTTAACTAGGTTCCAGAGGCAGTTTATAACTTTCGGGAAGCGGAGTTTGATCGGGAGTATATTCCATTATTGACGTCTGCAGACGGGTGCTCTCATGTTCGCTCTGTTTAACTTACGTAACTTAGCTCTGTTAGCTCGGTAACGGTAATTATTTGTTTCTTATATGGCTTGGTTGAATTCTAATGTAGAATGCGGCAGGGGCGATTCTAGGGTCAGAGCTTTAGGGGTGCTGAGCACCCAATGAGCTCCACCGCCACCACCCACATTTTACATCCATATAAGCTCCCTCTCTCTCTTCATTTTATTTATTTAGGCTATTTATTTATTTATTTGTAAGGGGGACAGTGTACACATTAATCAACATTAGAACAATGAAAATGTACCCGCGTTAGCTAAAAGAGCTAATTTTCATCGGTAGTCCCCCAACTAGGAGTAAAAATAGGCAACCTTAAAGATCTTAACAAATTTGTAAAACTATGTTGGTTGGCCTCTGTTCCTAGGGGGGTTCGGGGCATGCTCCCCCGCTAGAAAAATTTGTACATTTTAGGGTTAAATGCATCAATCTGCTCTTTGAGAGATCAAAATTAAGAGCTTCAACCTTCAACGAACTGCTCATTGAACAAAGAAAAAGCATTGATTTGTACTAGGACAATAAACAGGGCTCAAACATCTTTTTAGTTGAGTCTCAGTCTACATTACATTATCAATGGTGTTTTAGGACCCCAAACAATTATAATAATGTAATAATGATTTATATAATTATTCCTATGTAAAATCCATATAGCCTATAAATGTACTATATAAGTGAAAATTAATATTTCAAAAGTATATTTTAGTCAACATTAGGCTACACTATAGGAAAATTAAAATACTTTTGTCATATTTCTACACAGTGGCGTAACTTTGTTTTAAAAAGTGGGTGGGACATGTGTATAAATAAATGAATCACGTGACACGTGAATAAAAACATAAATCCGACTTTAAAGCATGTCCAGTGGAATAGCCTACAGAAAGTCCAGTAAAATTAAACGAATAAATTGATCTAATAATATGAATAAAAATTATAAAACAAAAATATCCATAAAGGTTTTAAAGTAAATTAACTATTAAGCCAGAATTTTGATAACTGATTTTTTGCAGAACACACACGATTAAAATTTAAATTGGCTTATATCCATTGTACACACAAACTGCTGTACAATTAAACGAATAAATGGGCCTAATAATATAAATAAAGATAAAAATAAGTGTATAAACAAAAATGTAAAAAAAATAAAATAAAATAAAGGCCTACATAAACATTTTAAAAGTAAATTGAAAAAATTAAATTAACTATTAGGCCAACATTTTGATAACTAAACGTTTGCACAGCGCTCACAAATTAAATAAAATTATGCTTTATATTATGCTAATATCAATTGTACTACAAAAAAATGCTGTAAAATCAAACGAATCAATGGGCCTAATTATATATAAATTAAACTTAAAAAAGAAAGAAAGAAAGAAAGAAAATGACTGCTTTCCTTATCTACAGTTCTTTTGAGTTCACCTTCAAGAACACAAGTTTGGACAATGTCTGAGGCTTCAGACTCATGCGGTGGTTGCGGAGAAAACCGTCTCTGCCCTTGCAGACTCGCTTGGGATGCTGAACACAATGCGAGCTTCTTTAGCCAGGCGGGGAAAAGAAATGGAGTCAGATTCGTGGTGTGAGCGGAGCGAAATTGGAGCGGGAAATAGGGCGACGCTCAGTCGTTTTAAAAAATGCCCCTTTGCGCTCTGTCCAAGATCCGCCCGCTCGCGCTCCACTCCGCAACAAATAGTCTCCGAAACGGATTGAAGCGCGCATGTGAAGATGTGAAGATTGTGCGTGAGCCACGAGATACACTGTAACCGCGCTACCGATCGCAAGCGGCAAAGAGCCCTTTGATCACTTGATTTAAAAAACAACGTATTTTAGGGCTAGATCGCTTCTTTTATTTTACAAACGAACTAAATTAATGGTCTGTCAGTTGGAGATGTTTTATTTATTTCTACTGTTAGATCCGTGCCGCGAGAGCTTTTAATAGTGGTGGGGACAATATCGACCCTGGCAAAAAGTGGTGGGGACATGTCCCACCCGTCCCACTCGCAAATTACGCCCCTGTTTCTACACTAATAAACCCAAAGCTTTTATTTAGGAGTAAACACCAGATATAACCATGCTGATCGCGTAAGCAAAGTGCACACTTTTCTTTAAATCACCCAGCAAAATTGGATGCCTATTAAAGTCTTGTGCTGTTTTATATAGGCACACAGCCATATCGTGGATTCGATTTTTTGCTTCCCCTCGCTTGGGCGCATGGCGAACTTGAAATGTATACATTTTATCAGACCGGCGCTCGCGGCCTCGAAACACCACCGTCTCTCCCGATTGCCACTCCGCTAACGTTACTCAACAGCGGCGGCGACCCGCTAGACTAAAACAGTCCGAAAATAAACACTTATTATAGGTGTACCAATGATTCAGGATACTGACTCCAGTACTCACCGATATGGTTTCGGAATCGGAACAACTGAAAGAAAAGAAGTGTGAGACGTACAGCTCTGGAGCGTCTCAATTGATTCACAAAACTACCTAACGGCCCGGATTCTCACAATTCTGCGTGTGTTTCGCGCTGGATGACGGCCGTGCTGAGCGGTGCAGGTTCAAAGAAGTAACGTTAGAAGAAGAGAAATGTTTTCATTTTCATTTCATTTTAAACCACAAACTACTGAGTATGTTTTGGACATTATTTAACCGTGTCAAAGACGAACAAAATTTTTAGAATAACAAATTTCTTTCTCCAAGTTTTAGGGGTGCTGAGCTCCTTTTTAGGGGTGCTGAAGCACCCCTAAAAAGGGGCTAGCCTCGCCCATGGAATGCGGTCTGTTATTATAACAAGCCGCTGCTTATAAGTATAGACGAATCCGGCGAAACTACCGGAAGTAAGCGGGCGCCATTACTGAGCTGTTGCTGGGTAGCGTTGCGCCATTGCCTTCTATTGTTTTAGTTGCAACTTGTGTCCACTGGAATAAACAGCTCGCGATTTACGACTGTCACTAACGTTACAACGTTACCCCTTGTATAATGTCGAGTGGGTAAACAGTTTCCGTTATAAATTGTTTCAATGGTGGCAGTAAAATTTCAATTTTGAAGAGAAAACATTGTGAATTCCCCGGGTCGACTGCCCCTGTCTGGTGCCTGTACGGTTTACAGATTTCCTGAGCGAGTACAAGACGCGGACATTCGCGTATAATAACAATTATTTAATGACATAAGTAAAAAAATATAATAAATGTGTGATATAGTGATCAGCAAAATCTCCTCTCTTGTTATTTTTTCTATTCAATTTACATGCTATATGGTCAAATGGCTTTCCTGAGCTAAATGTAACGTTATGTGACATAATGTTCTCCTGCTGTTATATTGACCTCTTTCCATGGTTTAAAAACAGTATTTGGTCGATATTATGTATACTTTCTAGCTGTAACGTTACCTTACCCTTGCCCGTTGCAATGTAAAAATGAGATAAATAATGGACACAAATTAAAAACATGAAATTGTTTATTTGATTTCATTTATTTATTTATTTATTTATTGTTGCCAAATGGACAGATCTTTTTTTAGTTTCCTCGGTAGCAAACATTAATCTAGCTAGCTTGCCAAGCTATTTTCATAAATAATCTGTAAGATCGTTTGTACCTTCATCTGTGACTGGAGGCCAATGTCTAACATCATCAACCCAACAAGTCTGCCTGGCTGTAGCTGTCATCAAGGGTGCGTTATCACCTTATCTCCGAGGTTTGTTTACATACCGGTGCATATGTCTATGCCGGTGTAACAGCTCAGTAATGGCGTCGCCACAAGATGGCAGCCTACACAAGAACGCTCGTCGGATTCGTCTATAACACACCGTTGTCATGAAAAACAGAGCGTTGCCATGGATTCTAAACGTAGAGACAGAACAGACTATTTTTCTTTTTTAGCGGAAGCGATACAATCGTTTTTTAAATCAATAAACTCCTTTTTATATCCATATTTTGAGTCAAATTATTGATTTATTTGGTAGGTAGCCATGTAATAAGCGGGGTAATGTAGAGCGAGGCAGTTGTTGTAGCGGCTAGCGAATACAAACCCTTCAGGCTTCGCGTCGGGCTCATAATCAACCTCCTCACTATAAATTATCCCTAACTTATTCTGTCTGCTCTGCGTCCTCCACCATGGTGTTGGGGTTCATAATGTTCACAATTTTATTTTATTAGTTGTTGGTTCATGAGGTAATGGCTGACTGTTATTTTCTTTTCAATGACTTTTCTTGTTACATGTTCATTGCTGGATTTATAGAAAAACATCAACCAATATTGCATATCCATAATTATTATAATGGATATAATTAAAGAATCCATACACTCTAAAGTATTTTTAAAGATTTTTATGCCTATTTTGAATTTTACTCGAATACAAATACTTTTCCTCCCTGAACAAAGACAAATACAGATACAAATACCGGCTGCTTTGCACACCCCTAGTTCTTTGAATTGAAAGTTACATACCTCACTTTATCACAGTTGCTATGGTGTTCTGGTTGGTTGGAGATTTCCTTCTCATGATGTCATTTCAGCCAGAAAAATATTTTACTGAACATGTTTCTGACCCAAAAGTACTTGATCTTGAACTTTCCATACATACGTATAGACTATGTAATATAACATTCTGATGTTATATTACATAGGTAAATTTTTGACCTCCATGAACACTTTTATGGCCCATGGGTACTTGATCTGTGGGTTAATGTATATTGATATAATATATCAATATTGATATACCGAAAGATTTACATCTCATGATGTCATTTCAGCCAGACAAAAATTTGACCTACTGAACATGTTTCTGGCCAAAAAGTACTTGACCTTGTACTTTCCATTCATACTCATAGACTCCAACAGATGCTTCCTAAGCCATAGAGAAGTCCATATCTGACCTATTGAACTAATTTCTGGTCAAAGGTTCCTCAAAAAGTTTAAAACAATATAAACTTTTAGACTCCTTCTGATGTTATATTAGATATAGATAGGTCAATTTTGACCTCCGGGAACACATTTATGGCACATTTCCAGAAGAAAATGTGAAGTGGAGCTTGATGCGGCAAATCTCAGCACCCGGTTGCTAGGGTGTTCTGGGTGGTGGTTAGGTGTTTTTTAGGGTTATCTGGGTGGTTGCTATGGTATTGCTATGCGGTTGCTAGGGTTTTCTGGGTGGTTGCGAAGGTGTTCTGGGTGGTTGCTAGGGTGTTGCTAGGCGGTTGCTGGGGTGTTCTGGGTGGTTGCTAAGGTGTTGCCAGATGGTTGCTGGGGTGTTCTTGATTGTTTCTAGGGTGTTCTGGGTGGTTGCTAGGCTGTTGCTTGGTGGTTGCTAAGGGTGTTCTGATTGGTTGGAGATTTACTTCTCATGATGTCATTTCAGCCAGAAAAATATTTTACCTACTGAACATGTTTCTGGCCCAAAAGTACTTGATCTTGAACTTTCCGTACATACTCACAGACTCCAACAGATGCTTCCTAAGCCATAGAGAAGTCCATATCTGACCTATTGAACTCATTTCTGGTCAAAGGTTCCTCAAAAGGTTTTAAACAATATAAACTTATAGACTCCTGATGTTACATTAGCTATACAGAGGTCACTTTTTTGACCTCCAGAAACACATTTATGGTCCACGGGTATTTGATGTTTGGGTTAATATACTGAGAGCTTTGCCTCTCATGATGTCATTTCAGGCAGTAAGATATTTGACCTACTGAACATGTTTCTGGCCCAAAAGTACTTGATCTTGTACTTTCCATTCATACTCATAGACTCCAACAGGATGCTTCCTAAGCCATAGAGAAGTCCATATCTGACCTATTGAACTAATTTCTGGTCACTTGGATCATATTTAACTTGATTTAAGCTATTGACAGTTTTGTTGTCGACTAGCTATTAGAAAGACTAAGCTGTTAGCAGCTAACGTTACCTTATTAGACTATGTCAATAGCTTAAATCAAGTTAAATTTGATCCATTCATCGTCTAGTTTGTCATACTGTGAGTGTTAATGAAAAAAAAAATGCTACGTGCTTACTTGGTGATTCCACGAGATAGTGGTAACGTTAGATGTCTGAATAGTCCAT